>BMAO01009312.1:0-78816 GCA_019973975.1 Trichonephila clavata
TTTCTATAATTATTGCTTCCTTTTAAACTCATCCTACGATCTTCAGTCTTCTTTTATAAAATACCATTAGAATTCTTTTATAAAAATAAAAAAAAGTTTTTTTTTTTTAAAAATAAAGAAATTTTTTAAAAATAAGTATATTAACAATAATTCTCTAAAAATTTCACACTAAACAGCAGATGATTTTATCTGTCCACAATTTGGCAAAAATCCCGAAAAACAACTTCAGACGCTTCTTCTTTTTATCTCAACTAAATTTCTTTCTTTCGCTTCCCAATTTCGTTTATGACCATAGTGTGGTTTGCGACATATCGGAAAAAGAGACGCATTAAATTTGAGGAAACAAAAACATATATATTCTGGACAGCTATTGGCAAATGTTGATCTCCATGAAGAAATATATGAGGCAATTTTCATCAGATTGAGAACGTGATAAAGTTATTGGATCATTATTCTTGAGTTTTTGACTTCCTTCGGGAACATATTGTAGATGTAAGGATGCAGTCAATGTTTTGTACTGTCTTTTGCTCATGATGGGAATACCAGGATAGGGACTAGGCTATTAAGCCCCTTATATTGTACATGATTTAAAATTTCGTCAAAAATCAGTTTGTTTTGTTACGAACATGTGTAATTTGAATTAAGGAGTCAAACTCAGAACTTTTAAGAACGTACTATTTTTTTCTTTTAAGGTCAAAATAGCAATTAGTTTTCTAGTTCTTTTTTAGTAACTTCATTACATAATTTCGAGTATAAATAAGGTGCCTGTAATCAAAAATGTGAAAGTTGTATTGCATGTTTAAAAAAATAAAATAAAGTTCCTATATAGAATTTACAAAATTGAAATTAGGAGACATTCAGCAAACTCATGAAAATAATTATACATGGAATCTATTTTATTTTTGTATCTTTTGTAGATGTTCATGTCAGAAAAGATCCCAACTATACAAAATTGTAAGTACTTTTTGCCGTTTACTTGTGTAAAGAAAGTTTAATAATAAGGAAAGAAAAAACCTTTAGGCCATATTTGTTTCATATCAAGAATGAATAAATGAAAAAAAACCAATTATCTACATAGGATGATCGAGAAATTAATTTCGCATTTATCTTTATTAAAAATTGAATTAGATTTTTAAAAAATAATATATGTTTGGTTCAATTATAAATTAGGAACAATTTAATTTTTACCAGTAATTTTTCCGTCACATCTAGTATAGCATGACATTTTAAGGATTTACGCATACTTTAAGAAAATTTCAATTACACAAAAAAAAAAAAGTGTATATAAATGAATATAATAAGATAACTTGTACTTATATACTCTTTGTATTTCCCTATTTTTTGACATTGAATCAGCATATTAATATGCTTCACTTGAAAATATAAGGTTGTTCATAAAATTTTGATCCGAGCTTAAGAGACAAGAATCATAGTCCAAAGAAATGATTCTTCTTTCTTTTAATGTTTCGCAAAGAGTTAAATTTATGTTGTAGAATATACAGGTTGCTGCCGAATTTAACCAAGTTCAGAGGAGTAATACACTCATGTCCATAAATTAAGGATAATGAAGTTCAGGCAAAGAAAGAGACAGAAGCAAAACAAATTTGACTTATTTGTAAAGCCTATTTATTAAACAAAAGGTAAAGAGCAAAAAAAGATGCTATATGTTTGACTTAATAAAAATTGCAATTTTTCCTCCCTGGAACAAATTTTTAAAAAAAGAACCTATTTACAAAAAACAGTATAACATGATTCGTATGATGGTTGATACGGAGTATGTCTCCCGGACGATGCCCTTACAACGCCTATGCATGCTGAGTATCAAATTATTAATCTGATCTTGGGGAATAATATTACAGCACTCATCAAACAATGCCCTCCGAAGTTCCGGCTAACAGGTGGGAGGGGGTTGACGGGCTGCAATTCGTCGGCCAAGCATATCCCACACATGCTCTATTGGATTCAAGTCCGGTGAGTTTGCTGGCCAATCCATACGGGTGATATCCTCCGATTGAAGGCATTCGTCTACAATGTATGCACGGTGAGGACGGGCGTTGTCATCCATAAACAGAAATTCAGTTCCATGGCGTCCCGAAACAAACGTACATGTTGTTCCAGAATGTGGCCTGTCATCGTTACACTCTGAACATGCAGGTCAGTTCTGGAACCAAGAATAATGCATTACAAAACTGCATTCTGTAGAAGATGTAATAGATTTCTACGAAATATTTGGTTGTAGAGAAAAAACACCATCACAAATTCCCTTTCCTATTTCCACATGCCTTGAAATATATTCTTAGACAAATTATCTATACTAGACTAGTCTAAAATATTTGTGCTATACTTTATTGTAACGAGATTCAAGTCAAATATTTTTATCTTTGATAAGAATATGAAAGAAAATATTAACCCAGTTTCAAAACTTTATTACATAATTTTTTTTATCCTGTGTTGACTGCTGATCCATAATTCATTTCTATTTTTCAACAAATTATTATCATCTTTTCAATGTTAAGTGAGAATTATTTTTAATGTTCTAAAATAACTCTGAATTACCTAAATGCTCTTAAAAGAGTAACTAAATTTTGGCTGAATTCACACACACACACACACACACATTAAGATATTTGTGTTTGTCTATCTATATGTATGCACATATTCAAAAATTGTTCTATCCTCTTTATGTTATGACATAATTCTTTAGATTTAGAATCAGGTGTCCAGCGGTTATAAGTGGTTCAAAAATACACATTTCAGTCTGACATTTTTTTTAATTTAGTTTGATAAAGCAATATTTTCACATAACGTAGCAGAGAAAGAACAAAAATGCACGAGAGAAAATCAAAACAGGCAAACGCTATTTTTCTTATATTCAAAAGCTTCTTAAAATATTTCGAAGCTTCTTGGAATGTTCTGTAGTGAACCACATTACATTCTCAGGTATGGTTCATAACACAATATTCTATCAGTTCTCGGTTAAGTTTGACGAGTGGAGCCAGACATCCGAGGTTGCAGTTTATTCATCGCTCTCCTTCAGTGGTTAATTAATTTAATGCTTATCGATATCCGTGTGAGCCACGATGCAGTGGCTCACACGGGAATTTTTCAAAAAAGGGGAGGGAAGTCGACCCTACTCGTATCATATCTCAATACTCTGCCAATCATATTCATTTGATTTTATCGATTGTTGAGAGCAAAAACAGTAAAAATAAATTATTTTTTAAGTAATTAGCATTAATTAATGAAACAAATGATTAATAACACACTATATCAATGCTTCTCAATCTTTCAGTATTTGAGACCCAATATCATAATTTCCATTGCTCCCCCCTATACAATAACAATGTACAAAATTCAATAATACTATACTTTGTCATTAAAACTACAATGCGGCTTTAAACTCTCATGCACCACCAGTGTACGTAAATGCCTCGCTCAGCCAAAGTGCTATTTGCCAGGGACGTAAATATACGTCTTTTCGAAGTGTGATTTTTTTGTGCACTGTTGTCCATAAAATTACTTCAAAGGCTTTGTAATGCAATAAAAGGACCCTTGACAGTGTGTGTGTGTTTACTAAGGATTTACTTACTTCAGAGAATTTACTTATTTATTCCTTTTCTACCCACTCCCCCCCCCCATACATCAAACACTCGCATCGCGTAAATTTTAGATAAATGATTAGTAATAAACCGTACAAATTATCAATATAAATGTTAATTTTTGTATGTAATTTTATGTAAGACAAGCCCATATGATCACAGGTAATTATTAAATTTGTTCCTAACTTACAATTATTAAATTAACTATAAAATACGTTAGACAATACTGATAGATTTATAAGTTTACTATATCAGTGTAAATGTGTGTTTTATGCTTCATTATGTCAGAATGTATTTTGCTTGTTTACTTTCAGTAAATTAATAATTTTTTAAATAGTCTTCTGTTTTCGACTTTTGAATATCCTCGCGCCCCCCTCGTAGATTTATCATTTCCCCTTTGGGGACGCTCCCTACAGTTTGAGAAACGCTGCACTACAGATTACAATACGATGCAAATGAATAGGTCAGTTCTGAGGATAAGAGGGTGTCTTATGTTGGTATGCAGTTCGGTTTTGAAGGCAAAGATAAAGAGAAAATATAAATTTTATTTTTGGCATTTATTAGAACTGAAACTATTGTTACCTTTGTTAGGAATCATTTTACGTACTATATATATAGAATTATAACCAATAAAAAAAAACAAGCTTGTTTTGTGCTCTTTCTTTGTATGCGGGGCTAATGGTACGATGACACGAGTGTTTCAGGGTCGAGATAAATAAAAGAAATAGAAAAAATTGAATAAAAATGTTTTATAAACACTATTTCGTATATCAATGTTTACTGCAACTAGAAATAGCATTTTTAAGTAAAAAAATACTGTTATTAAAAAAGGCACATTTTTATGATCTTTCATTTTTTTTAAAGAATGATATTGACTAAAAAAAAAACTAATCATATATTGCTTTTCCTGAATTTCGACAGATTTCTAGAGTATAAGGAACTTTTTTTTGCCGTATTTTTGATGTTTATCTTACCAAGTTTTTCTTTGGAGCGAAGATTTAGTAAACAAGGAAAAAATGACTTATTTTTGTTTGCTCTTTGTATACATATGTGGAATCACATTTTTTGCTGTTCCTGAATACATGTCAAAATTGATTTTTTTTTTCTTTTTTTATCTCTTTCCTTCGACCCCAAACACTTTTTTTCCCCATCCAAAATTAAAAATATTTATTTACTTGAATATTTGATTTTCGTCTTTGAATTACTGTATGAATATGTTATTAAATTAGAAAGTACTTATTCTTATATTTACATAATCTTTGTTATTATATGAACTAAGCATGCTTGATAACGACGACGTTTTAAATCTTTGAACGATTTCGATTCTTATTTTAAGAATATACATTAGTATTTTAATAAGGACAAATATATTTACTTTGAGTTTCCCAAGTAATATCTTGAAGTGTGTTAGAGAAAATTTTCATCTTTAGAGTATATTAAAAAAGTCAAAATTGGATTTATATATTTCGGAAGATGTGGCATTAAAACATCTTTAGAGTTGAAAAGGCTTTATAATCTTTGCCAAAGTTGTAAATTTGATTCCATTTTTATTAAATGTATTTCATTTCTGTAATAATTGACAACTACAAATTTAGATCAAATACACGAACGCACACGGATATTTGCTTCTTATTGTATAATTATTTAACTTAAACTACAATTTCTTCATTATGATTCAAAACTTCCGGTTCATGATTTTTAAAGACAAAACACATGCATTCATGTAGCTCGCTGATAATATCTTATTACTTCATCTGTATAAAATGTTTTGGTAAGTTCTTAACTTTATAATTGGTTTTATCTATATATTTTTCTAATAATTCCATTTATACAAGAATCATTCTGTTTCTTTGATTGCTTAAGAGATTAAAATTTCCGTGCAAATTTAAGGCTTTAGTCATTCAATTATGATTCTTTTCTTACCATTTTTCTTGCAATATAATGCATAAATTAGGAAGAGCGTCTACTGAAGCAAGTGCCGAAACATCCCAACTCTCAGGCGTTTCTAGAGGTATGGTGTCTAAAGTCATGACAGTATACACGCAGCGGGGCAAAGCAAAATAGTGGACAGAAAGAAAAGCTTAGTGAAAGAGCCGACGGGTACTGACGTGGATTGTAATATTTAAAATGCCAACAACTGCAGCAAAGGTGGCCGCAGAGTTTAATCAGCATCTAGCTTTACTAGTGTCAACGACTACAAACAGATGGCACCTGTATAAACAAAACATTTATGGCAGAGCAGCACTTCCCGAGCTAATCTTCACAGTTGTTAGTAGCAAAATTAATCTGCAGTGGTGTCCCACTCACAAAACCTGATCTATTAATAAGCGGTAGAAAGTAATATGGTCTAATGAATTGTCTTTCACACTTTTCTCTACGTCAAGACGTGTGATCGTGATTGTCCCCTTCCAACTGTTGAGCATGGAGGAGGATCAGTGATGATATTGACTTGTATTTTTCTTTTTTTGCTGGACCATTCAAGAAGAAGTATAGATAAATTTAAGTTAGCCAAGTCCATCCTATGACGCAGACTTTGTTTCATGCAGGATATTGAATTTTTCAGGGAGATTATGCAGCATCCATACAGCAGGACCTGTCCAGTCATGGTGCGGTAAAGACGAGGATGAAAATAAATATCTTGTTCCCCACAGTCACCTGACTTCAATATAATTGAACCGTCATGGTCTATTTTAGAGTTTTCAAAATGAAATCTCAATCTCCTCCTTCGGAAACTCTCCCAGAAATTTCCCTATATCGCCATGCAGAATGATTCAATATTCCTCTGAATACCGTTCAAAACTTGTATGAATCGATTCCTGTGTGAATGAATCCAAGCTGTATTACATGACAAAGTGTCATGTAATATACAAATAAATGATTCTTTATAAATCTAAAGTGTTCCCATTATTTTAATAACCATCTGTGCGTCAACTCATATTACCGAAATGTTTTGGTTTTGTTGAGCGAGTAATTGTACACTGAAATTTTTAAACTTTATTAGGAATATGATGAGAATATTATATTGTCTTTTATAAAATACCATGACTATAATGACAATATACACCGCTGGCCATAAAAAATGCTACACCAAGAGCGAACAAAGATATCACTGCGAAATTTATTTGGCAGGTAACATGGTGTAAGAAGATCAAACGATTAAAATTACAGCCTCTTGTGAAGTGTGAATGGTGACAAAATCAGTATAGCCGCCATTGTTGGCTATAATCGCTGCCACTTGCCTCGGCATAGTATCCAAAAGGCATCGAATGTATCTTTCGAGTACAACAGTCCATGCCTCCTTGGCAAAGTTGATAAAGTGTAGCAGCGGGTGGTGTACCCCGGGCCAGTCGTTGTACAGGCATAGGGGACACATTTTCGATTGGCGATAGATAGAGAGAACAAGCAGGCAAAGGAAGCAATGGAATAAGATTAGTAAGGTAGATCTCTTGATCATTACGTGCCACGTGTGATTGCGCATTATCTTGTTGCAACATGGCTTATGGCAAGCGCTGAATATATGGGAAGACCACGGGCTCCAACACCTCAAAGATGGAGCTCAGTGTACCGGAAAAATGCGTTCTAGAGGAGCATGGTAATGAATTCCAATACTATCCCAAACCATGATACTAGGTTTAGGACTAGTCTGATGATGCATAACGCAGCGGTTCAGCAGCCTCTCACCAAGGTGTCTCCAAACACGAATCCGACAATCGTGATGTTGCAGTAGAAGCGGGATTTGTCGATAAACGCAATGTCGTTCCATTCCCTTGTCCTTCGTTCATCTCACCATTGGCGCAAGCACATGTGGTTTTCAGTCAAGGATAAACGAAGCAATAGACGCCTTGCGGACATTCCACTCCGCTGAAAAAGGCGACGAATGGTGCGAGTGTGCACCGAATGATGCGTAACTGACTGATTCTGATGTGATTTGATTCGTCTATTGGCTGCGCAATCCATCAATGCCATGCACACAATCCACCTGTAAGCATGGGCATGGGTGCAATGAAATGAGAGTGATTGGCCTCGATGGTCCGACGTTTCCTCCCGCATCCAGTTGTGAAAAATCCGCATCACAGTTGATTTGTTTTGTCCAGCACGTTGATCGATTTCTCTGAAGGATAATTCGCAATCTCTATAGGAAACTATTATTCTTTGGGCGAATTCAGAAACTTAGTTAAAAGGCACTCGATGTCTTCCACGAGGCATAGGTAAACAGCTTACGAAAAAAAAAGGCTCGAAAAACAATGATGCCATTTAAATCGCCAATCTGCTCTCCCCATATATAGCGCTTCTGGGTGGAGCGCTATATAAAGGGAGATCACCCGTGATGAGCGTCTGCACGAAAATGGTATTGATTTGCGTATTTCATCACTTTCAAAGCATGATGCATTTTTCGCATGATGTGCATATTTATTTCAGGGAGTTTCAATTTGTGTGGCCAGTGCAAATTGAGAAAATAAACGAGTGTGCACGGGCTATTAAATTTGGGATTCGAGATAATCGCATATGGAGGCACACTATTTTTAAGGTATCCTACTAGGTTGTAAAAGTGTTTGACAAAAATGTCGAATTTTTTTATATTATTGTAAAACAAAGCCCCAACCTTTAAGATTCCAAAACAGTCTTTATTTTAATTTTACGTAAATTAGAACTCTAGATATAGCAATTTTAATAAGTTATAGTAGTTGAAAACGAAACCGGAAGTAATGTCATCTGGACCGGAAGTGTTTAATTGTTATTTTCTTAAAATGGAATTTCAAAAACGAAAATTTTAATTATCTGTTTACTAAGCCACAGTTTGCTAATAATTTTTTCAAACACTTTTGTTGCAAACGATTGGCAACGCTATTTTAAGACTATCACTATTCCGTGTTTGTTTACATTCGACGTTAGATTTACCACGCCTATCTTAATTCTGTTATTTCTATATTTTGCTTTATTTTTAGAACTTAAATTATTTTAATTTAATCTTAAATTTATTTTACCTGAAATCATGGGCAAATGTCGTTCACATCGTTCCCGTAAAAGAAAGTTTCATGGAAACCAAAGTACATACAATGAAATTGCTTCATGCAAGGAAGAAGAAATTATGACCGCCAGTTCACTGAAGCTGCAGCATTGTTATCAGGTAAATGATGATGAAAGTAGTATAGAACATTTAACTGGAAACAGGTTGATTGATCTGGAAATTTTAAATGGTATTTTTTCCTTATTGTGTTGCCCAAATAAAAAGTGTAGAGCAGGAAGCCTTCCTCTTGTGGAAGATTCAAGGTTTGGATTATCTTCAAACTTTTCTTTGCACTGTAAAAATTGCAGTTTCATATCGGCATTTTGTACTTCTAAAAAGTTAGACAAAATGAATGAACTCAATACTCGTTTTGTTTATGGCTTAAGATTGATTGGTAGAGGTGTCTCACACAGCAGGAAGAAAACTTTGTGCTGTTTTGAATCTATCTCCCTTTCTCTCAAAACTTGCATTCCGCCAACAAGAAAAAAAAACTCCTCAGTGCTGCTACTTCCATTGGAGAAAAAATAATGAATGACGCAGCAAAAGGTATTAGGAAATTAAAAAAATCTATACATGATACTGTAAATTGTGGTGTTTCGGTGGATGGTACCTGGCAGCGTCGTGGTTTTTCTTCGCTAAATGGTTGTGTTAGTGCAATATCTGTCGATACTGGGAAAATTGTTTACTTTGAAACTTTATCTCAGTTTTGTAGAAAATGCAATTCAAAGACGGAGCAACAAAATGTGAAATTGCGGTGTAATCATCATGAAGGATCTTCATCCAGTATGGAACCGGTTGGGGCTTATCGCATTTTTGAGAGGTCGGAAGATCGTAGAATGTTACGATACACTGACTATTATGGGGATGGAGATTCCAAAGCCTTTGATGCCGTGAAGAACATTTACGGGAAAGATTCTGTTACGAAGCTAGAATGTATTGGGCATATTCAAAAAAGAGTTGGAACAAGGCTTCGAAAATTGAAAAGCAGAAATAAAGGACTAGGGGGAAAAGTAAATTGACTGATGGTTTAATTAATAAGCTACAGAATTACTATGGAATTGCTATTCGAAGCAATATTGGGAACTTGGACAAAATGCAGTCTGCTGTTATTGCTGCCTTCTTTCATTGTTTCTCATCAAAACATCGGCCAAAACATGGACAGTGCCCTGTCGGAGCTGAAAGTTGGTGTAAATTTCAAAGGCTAAAGCTTCTAATATTATGTATCAGGATAAATCCTTGGGACTGCCACAAAATATTGTAAACACGATAAAGCCAGTTTATATGGATTTGTGTGACAGAAATCTTTTAAAGAAATGTTTATATGGCAAAACTCAAAATTCGAACGGAAGTTTTAATGCAATTTTGTGGCAGATATTACCAAAAGAAGTTTTCGTTGAGCATCAAACATTGCGTTTAGGAGCTTATATTGCTGTTGTGCAGTTTAATAATGGCTTCCAGGGATTAATTTCTATGTTAAATGAAATGGGTATTGTTTCGAGCTATTATACTGTACGGGGACAAAAAAACCTTCGATAATGAGCTCATTGCAGATTCAAAATGTCACTCACTGCCAACAGCAAAAACCTGCAAAAGAAAACTTAGGGCCATTCGAAAAAAAAGAAATATAAAAATTGAGGAAGAAGAAGGAATAACATATAAAACTGGAAAATTTTAAGCTTTTTTTTTTAATATTTTACTTTATGTAACTTATAAGTATATTTTTTAAATGTGTTTTTTGAAGAATGAAATTTTCACGAGAATTTTTGCACGAAAACTGAGATATCTCCAAAACAATTATATAAAATTCCATGAAATTTGCAACATTTATGTTATAAGCCCTTGAGAGTGTAGCAAACCGCAGGTTTTAAGATACATACATTTAATCACATTTTATAGTCCTTTTTAGCTTAGAATATAGAGTAATTTTAATGAAAAATCATTATCGTGAAGTTCAAATGCTTATTGAATATTTATTTTTGAAAATATTTTTTAACCTGCGGTTTGCGACACTTCAGGTGGATCAATAAATATATCAATGCAATTAAAATTACATTATGTCCAATATATATTTTTTACGCTGTTTTTCCTGAAATTGAATTTTTTTTAAAATTTTATAAAAATAATTTTTTTTAAAAAACAAAGGTGATGCATGGTATTTATTTCATAATTATAACTTTTTAAGCCTTTTTATGTTCTTTAAAACAATAAAATTCTTCTGATAATCAATTTTTGAAAAATTGGTCTTTGAACCTAGTTGGGTGCTTTAAGAGACAATGCTTCATATATCGTCAATCTTTTTGACATTAGTCAAAAAATAATTCTGAATTAAATTATTAATAAAAATATAAAAAATATTACTGGATATTGTATGAGAAGATAAATGCTTCCTATAAATTAATAATAACTTATATACACTCTGCTGAAACATATACTCTAATTGTTTTAAAACCTTAAAAGTATCTTTCTATAACTACAACAAAATAAAATTTAATAAACTATTAGTTTTCGACGTTATTTAAATACTAGCTTCATGACCCGGCTTTCCACGGGCTTTTAAAATGTATCTTTTTGGCTTGAAAATTTCCTCTTTACCTCTCTCCTTTCAGCACTTCTTGGTGCATGTGCGATTCCTATATCAATGTCATTAAAATTCTCTTTTATGAAGTTTCTACCACCTCTTTGACCCGTCGGACAGGTCTGTATCCTCTCCGCTTAGCCTGGTGTTGTATAGTATTTCTCCATGGGTATAACTTTATCCCCATGTAAATTTTTCATTTTCTCTTTCTTTCTTGGCTGCCCGCACTTCTGGGTGTATGTGTGTATGAGAGATGTGAGTGATTTATATATTAATGATATTTAAATCACTTTTTCCAAAATTTCTTCCACTTCTTTTCTTTGTCAGACAGGTTTCTTTTCCTTCCGTTCAGCCCGGCGTTGTAACGTCTTTTTCAAGTATCTCAAACTCTCTATTTCTTCCCCGAGATAAGATTTGTTTCTGATTTCTATTTTCGACTAATAATTTACATATGCTACAAAGATAATTCAGTTTTATTTACTAGAAAACGGAAAATGCACAAATTTATTATTAAATAATTAAATTAGTCATAAGTAATAAAAAGCCAAGCAACTTAAATTTAAAAAAAATATATTTTCTGTCCATTTTCGGAGAATAATTAAATATAAAGGTCTTACAGTTACCTGTTGAAACGACTGCTTATTTTTGGATGCGTGTTTGGATGTCCGAGGAATCCTTTTTGACCATTTAAATTCCAAAATTACTATTATTTAAAAAGATAACTAAAAGCGCTAAAAACCACAATTCGTCTACATTGTTGTAACAATGCAAACTCTGGCCAATTTGGATGAAAATCTGTTTTCGACGCCAACATAAGTCATTTTTATAACAATAACGTGTTGTGTTACAACAATGTAAGCGAATATTGGGTTGAATGTTTTTAATTAATATATTTTAATTAATTACAATATCGGAATTTGAATGGTCAAAATGGGTGGATTCCTCGGATCATTCCCGATCTTTTGGCACGTTTCTGCCTTGAGCGGTTTCTAAAACGATAGCTGGATATACATAGATAGGTAGATACGTTTATTTACGAACGAATTTTAATAGTGTTAATAAACATGTAATTGGGGAAATTTTTGATTGACTTATTGTTTCATGCAACATATAATTTATTGCTTTTCATGCATTCTAAACAGTGATATTTAGTAGCAAAATCGGCAGAATTTGGAAATTAATTTGGCTACTATTTTTGCCACTATCCTATTGTTGTGTTCTATGGAATCTTATGACACACAGTTGTACCAAATAATGATATGCTAACCTCAAGTTTCGGAAGAATTTCAGGTAAAGCGTTATTTTATCGTTATAAAATGTGTTTTTCTTTTGACAAATTCAGAAATAAAGACCTATAAGAGAAGTCAGAATTTTAATTAGAAATATTAAAAACTTACTAACACTTACAAACTTAGCTACTTTCTTAAAATGCTATGAGATACATATATGCTTCGATTGCCGTTAAGGATGTAAAAAAATGTATTTTTAAATTTAAATAAAGTTATTTGTTTATTGAAATATATTTACAATTTGCTTCTTTATGCGCCGTGTTAACCCTTGAAATAAAGAATAATTTGTTTTAAAATCAATATCATTCAAAAGAGTTAAATATTATGGAATTTTTTTTAAAGCCATGTTACCTTTTACCGACTTCCAATTTAAAATGAGAAATATAATAATAATGCATAACAAATAATTCAATCCATTTCAAAGAAGTTCATTTCGATTAGAAACGTGTAGTCATTTTTTTTAACAAAAAGGAACACACCATCAAATATTATGTTAGCTCACATACATTTAAAATCACGAAGAGCCTTGAAAAGAAAAAAAAACATAATAATAAGCTCAATTATTCGTATCGTAGACTGAGTAAATTGAGAAAAAGAAACTGAAAAACTCAAAAAGAGTAAGTAATAAATGAAGGCAAGTATCTCTGAATGTGCTCAAGTAATTTTAAAAGGAAAAAAAAAAAATCAAAAAGTAACATGTCTCTTTTATTAAAGTGAACATCTTATTAAAAGTTAAAAGTTCAAAGAAAATTAAATAAATTTGTTGGAGCATAAAGAGCATTTTATAGTTATATGAAAATAAGAATCTCCAATTTAAAGTGGAAAACACGCTTAACCTGTGTGAGTTATCTAATATTTCAAAGTAAATAAGAAAAGTTCAAAGTAGCGAAACACTTGAAGCGTATAAAATGTCAAAACTTCGATCACTTTTTTTTCTGAATTTTAATTAAAAAAGAATACAAAAAGCAATTCGTAAGAGAGAAAAAGAAGTACAATATAATCCATTTAAGAAAAGGTTACATATTTAACTTAATCATTAAAAATACAAATAAAAATGCTTTTCAAAAGAAGTTAAATAAAAGGCAAGAAAAGAAAACTGAGAAAGAAATCCAATCAAATTCAATGAAGCAACAAATTCTCTAAAAAGAATATAGATCTCATTTTCTTTGAATTACTTCAAACTATAATTGGATTCTAACACTTCCATTCGTATAATTAAGGTTTAATACATATTTCCTTTTGATTTAATGGCTTTTGACTTCATTTCTCTCTCATTTTCCATAGATCTTCCTTAATTACTATAAAAAGATCATTAAAGAAAAATATGGTAAATGATTGGGGTAAAATCCTTCTTAACTGTTCTGGCATTAATAACGTTTGAATGTATTTCCATGCAAGAAGACTATTGTATTGAGAACATTTTCAATACAAGTAATAGTACTGGTATTTCATTAAAAAAAATCAGCTTTTTTATGAGAAGTCTTAAATGCTTTAAATAACTATGAGGATGCAGGATTAAAAAGGACGTTATGCCAAGTCCCAATTTATTACTTAAGGAAAAATTAAAATTTTTAAATTTACAACAAATAGTTATTAAAAAAATTAAAAAAATAGCTTTAGGTATAACAAGACTTTTCTATTCGTATTGTATTACATAAAATATTAGTTAAAATATTAATAAAGAAAACTAATTAGACGTAAGAAAGTTGTATTTTTCACAAACATAATAAATTTCTTTGCACTGTGATATCATTGAATTATATTGATAATATGTTATGAGATTTTTTCATTTTGAATTTAATAAATAGTTTCACGCAACTTGAAAACTTTTTTTTAAAAGTTTTCTCTCAATTTTATCACGCATAGTTTGTAATTCAATTTAATATAAAAACAGGAATATGAGTACCAACATTGCTTAACTTTTTCATGCACTGAATTTTTGACAAAAATAATGCATAGAGGGAAAAAATTGTAAACATTTTAGATAAACCTCACAAAACTATAATTAGATTTTATAATAAAAGCTGGTATATATTAATGATAGTCAACACTTTTTTTGGGTCTCCAAAGTTTTAAAAAATAGGTGGTACATATTTTGTACCACCATGCTTCAAGAAGCATGATAGTTCTGGAAAGGTGATTTTTTTCCCTTCCCTATTCACAATGGAACTTTGCAGACACAACACATCCATTGTGGACAAACTTAGATTGCCTTGAACTTAGATAAATAAATACTCTTCATCTTGTATTCTTATTCATCCTATATATTAAAACATTTCCAGTTTTTCCTGATCTAATATTGTAAGCTTAATTTTGGTTCAGTAATAATTTACCTATGTTAGTTTTAATTTTAAATATTCTATTCCATACATGATTTAATTTTACCTAGTTTTTATTTAGTCAACATATCTAATAAGTGTATTAGTTGTATATGTTTTTCCTGAACACGAGCTACAGCTCAATCAGGACATTTGTAGAATTTTGTGTGCATGTATTATTATTTAATAAACCTTAATTTTATTTTTTAAAAGTGCAACTTACAACAAATCTCTCTAGCACAATAAACATCTTCATTACAGCGCAAAAATAAGTGGAATATATTTTGTATTCATAAAGAAGAGGACCTTCAATAGCGTGGTTAAACAATTTTTAGACTCTCATATTTTCATACTAACAATGCACATGCGAGGTACAAATTATTGTAATATCGACTTATTTAGTTACATAATATATATGTATTTACCTGAATTGTATCAATTTTCACAAGAATCACACTTTCATTTGCACTTAAAAATACACAACACGGTCACTTCAAAAAAATACCACTCAACAGACTCACAGCTGATCAAAGAATGGACTACTGCATAAACTCATTGCATACAATTAGCTTCTGACATCTGCTGGAAACTTGAGTAACTGATAGAAGTTGACCTATGTGGTGGCTCAAAGAATGTATCCACTAGCATCAATTTCTGAGGAATTCAAACAAGCGGTACGTTTTATGTACTGCCCCACACTAAGCGAATAAGAACAAGTGATACAAAAAATATACCACCAAGCATGAAAGAGTAAAGTTATATTGTTCATATTGATATAATGCTATACAAAACAATGCACAAAATACTTAAATAATACCCTTAATTTTACCTTAGAATGAGATTTTATAAATTTGTATTGTGATAGAATATAAATTTTAAGAAATTCACAAATATTTGTAAACTTAAATTTTTTTTAAAAATAATTTCAATAAAATCTTGCATTTCATATAGTATCTGATTTACACATATTCTGTTAAATAAATTTTCTCTGATTCCACTTTTAACTAAACTAAAACAGTACTTTCTAAATAAATTCAGAATATCCCTTACTATAATTACGCTGTATATTTTATTGTAATGTATTGGAAGAATATTTGATTCAATTAAATAAAATGATTAATTATAATAAAAGTGGTTTTTAAAAATTTCAAATTTCTTTTTTTCATAAATGATATGAATAACATCAGAAAATTGAGGCTTATAAATAATTAAATATTTATGAAAATAGATGGGTAAATAATTGCATAAAGATATATAATGAAAATGAATCTTCGGATAATGGTGGTAATGTGTATGAAATTATTGATTTGTTAAAGGCTACTAAAATACTTCACAGAGATAAATTAAAAATTTATTATTGCAAAATAAAAGCTGTTATGGAACTGAAGATTTTTCCAAGACAGTTATTAAGTTATTTATTCATAAATAAGTTGATAGTTTAAAATTCATATTTTAATGACGCATTAAGCACATATGTATGTTTTTAATAAAAACTTATATCGACCATTATTACATTTAAATAATCACATCATATATTTAAATTTCTAAAACAATAGATATTGAATTTTAGATGAACGAAGAACAGTGCACTCATTTTTAGATGATCTGAAATGAATGACAGTAACAACTCTTAGATAGATTTGTAGGTCTTGAAAAGGACATAATTTACTGAATGTGTTAATGAAGAAAGTAGTTTGCCTTTTTCATAATTTCTCATTGAATTTTCTACTTTTAAAAACATTTCACAGTTTTACAGTCCAATGAATTTTCCTAATACAAATTATTTAAAACATTTATTTTCTGTTATTTCATTGGTTAATTTTTTTCTTACTTTTCTATATTAGAAATTCCTTCAGAAATGGTTTGACTTCCAAAAATGAATTTGCTAAATTTTGTATTCTGGGTGAAGTGTACAGCTTTTCTCTTATAAAGAAAGAGCTATGTTAACTATTTTTTTCGTTTATTTATTTTTTTGACATATTTTAATAGATACGTGCCACATCCTATATTTTCTTTTCGTATTTGGAGGTATTCATAGGTGAATGTGTAAACTGAATTCTTATCACTTCGGATACATATCTAGCAATCAAAATGAATTCATTATAGACAGATTCGAACCAATTTTGTACATTATAATTGTAGAACAAAACATAGTGTTGGAATACATTGTTGAACTATTTTAAATAAGCTGAATTTTCCAAATTTTTATTATCGTAACATATAAATATTTAAAAAAACAATTCCACAGCAATATTCTGAGAAGATTTAAAAAATTCCATTAAGAACATTTCAGGCAGTTTCAGAAATACAAGAATATTTACAGGTATTTCCTTTAGTGTCCTAGCTAGTATTAAGAAGACAACATCCATTAGGTACTAAATAAAATTGATAAATTTTTCTTGCCAATTTTAAGATTCTGTAGCATTTAATGCATACTGATGTATTACAAAAAATACATGTATATATATATATATTCCGTTATGTATATATATTCCATTCTTCTTAGGATTTAAAATATATGCATATGGTATTTATTTACTATATATATATATCGAGATGTCAGGTAGCTTTCAGAACATGACAATAAATTTTACATTAATGTGCGAATTTAACTAAGGTATTACTATATTTACACATTACACTTATTTATATAGATAATATAAAGATAATAAAGGTGTCTTTTTCTTCATGTAAGCCGTCTTGCTCGTCTACCGTCTAACAAAAAAAAACACGTGGCGTTTTTGTCTTCATGTCATTCATCTTCATTGAGCGTCTAAAGTCAGTCTTGCTCCGACATCAAGGTGTGCGTCATCAGACATGCTCGTAAAAGTTCAGTCCAGAACTAACTTGGTTTGACAATAGTGGCCGGCACCACACACACATTATACATATATAGTATAATAAAATAATAAGCGCGATAGTTGTATTACTTACATGGCCAAAAAAGAAAGAAATTGGATTCCAGAAGCATAACAGTTGAAGATACAGAAAGAGTCTTTGGACTAAAATGGATACCTATTATGATTTCTAAAGAAGTAGCTGAATTATGCCAGCAAATTAGAGTTACGCTACTTTATAGGACAACCTTCCCCGTACAGCAGAAATTTTCGCCATAATAGAAATAAACAGAGCCATGTTGAAAAATAAGGCATATTTCTGTCACACGTGGATGAAAAACCTAACAGTAAAATAAAATGAAAATATCAATAGAGAACAATAAGGTTTCTGTCAGAGAGAAAAATATTACAAAAATAATTCTACAGGAAAAACTAGAATAAAAATCTACATGAAAAAATACTAACCATAAGGATATAATGAAGTCAAAGCATCTTAGAAAACGCGTGCTAAATAACGTATTAAAATTGAAGTGTTTACTCAAAGAAGCAAAAATTAGTAGAGTCATCTAGAAAGTTTTTATGAATTTAAACTAAGTATACGATATCTGAATGAAACTATTAAAAATCTAAATTGAGAAAAAAAAGTTAATATAATATAGACATATATTTAAAAAATGAATTTACTTGGATAGTTGTATATTCCAAGCAATTATTGCAGAATTTTTTATAATTACCTTGTTTTAATACATTATCAGTAGCTAATTCATTTTTCTGTTTCTTTTTATAAAATTTAATGTAATATTTCTAAATATAGATAGGTGTAGGCTACTACACCTGAATGGCATTTTTATAATGTTAAAATCTAAAGAGTCACTTTTTATCAAAAACATTGCATATAAGCAAATTATTCTTGACGTTAGTTGAAGGTCCAAAAAGTTTGCTGACTCGTTATTGTAATTAGTTTTTAATAATTTCAAATATTGGGGATAATAATTAATACATATACATATATATTAAAATATTACTTAGGAATAGAAGCAAGGAGTCTTGTAAGTCTTTCCTGTTCACTCTGAAAGATTTATGTGTTTGATAAATTATATCATACACATTTAACGATAGCAGGTTGTTTTGTTCCTTTTCATGATTTTTCTACTCAATAAATGAATAATTTAGGAATCTATATGAAGATATTTTTCAGTTTCCTGTACCTATGCTTAGGTCTAACCATCAACAGTCAACTGTACAGTACCAAGAATGCAACAATGAGGCATTATTCGTAAGGATACGATTTATTTGCTACCTAGATTGGTCATATTCAACTAAAGAGCTAACCAAAGAAAAAATTTTATGTAAAAAATAACAAGTACGTAATTTTATTTAGTTTAAGTTTTAGAGTATCCATTAATTGCAAAACAATTTAATTACTGATCAGTAATAAAATAATTTATAAGTATTTTATAATGACACCTCTTCCCCTAAGAATGTTATAATTTTTTAAAAAATTATTTTAAACATAAATCTGAGATTAAAAAATTAATTTATGTTATTGCATCTAGAGAAACGTTCTGAAATAGTATTTTTCAAAGCTGAAATTGGAACACAGATGATCTCTCTTAAGACATTCATTAAGAGAAATTCATTTGATTATTATTCTAAATACCAACGTAGGGAGAAAATTAATAGGACATTGTTTGTAGAGGGAAATTATTTCCATGCATAGAAATTTTTCCACATGGCATGGTCCTTAATATGCTTCCCTTTCTTTATGAATCAGAATCAAGAGTGACTCTAATCAATTACTGAACTTAACTGAAATAAACATAAATATTTCTTATGTTTAAGTCAGTGTTTCTCAAACTTTTAATGTTTGCTACCCAATTTTCAGTCATAATTTTCAATGCCCCACCATACAGTAACAATGTATTGAATGCAATAATAACGTACTACAATATGACTTTAATTATAAACAGTACAAATTATTAAAATGAGTAATAAATTTTGTATATGACAAGCCCATGCAAGTTGCCAGTAATTATTAATTTGGTTTCTAATCTACTATTGATAAATTAATTATCAAATACGCTGTACAGTACTGATACATTTATAAGTATATCTGTGTAAATGTGCCTTTTATTTTTTAATACGTCAGAAAGTCTTCTGCTTTGCTTCCTTTCGGTAAATTAATAATTATTTTAAAGCGTTTATTTTCAACTTTTAAAAATGCTCGCCCCCCCCCTGCGTAGAGTTATCACTCCCCCTGGGGGGGACCTCACAGCTTGAGTAACGCTGGTTTAAGCATATTGATAAATTATAATAATAAAACACAGATACATATAATGATAAAATGTTTATTTATGTATTTTTACATCTACCTTTTCATTAGAAAAACCTTTGAATTTATCTTAAAGCATAAATAAGCTGTTTTTATGGAAATTATCGTTAGAGTTTAGCATTCTTAATTTACATATCACAAAAATAATTTTTAATTAATCTGGAACAGCTCCGATCGCAATTAGAGACATGGATCACCATTGTTAAAATATTTCTTAAAATTACGACCTTGTCAGAAATTGACTTTTCTAACCTATATTTCTTAATTAATAATGGAAATTTAAGAAGTACTTGCCCGTTTTTCCAAAGTTTTGCTAATGTTTATTGAGAATGAACAGTTATAAGAGTCCGGATCCTTTTTCTTTTAATGTGGAACTGATGGTTCTTCAAAAATGAGAAAGTTTTTCCCTTAAAATTCAGAAAATGTTCTTGAATGTTTATAAAGCATTAAGCTCGAATATTTCACGAAAAAGATATTTAAATACTCAAAACATTTCTTTATTTTTTTCGATAACCATACAATGACAGAAATTATTTTTACTTCTAAAAACAGCTCGATGTCTCATACATTTCCCCCACTTGTTATATTTTCCTCCATAACTAAATGCGTGCTCGGTGAATATCCCCAATTTTTCACATATTTTTTAAAAACTTATATAAGTACGTTTTGTGCTAGCATGTTTCTTTTTCCACTGAAATACATATGTTAAGAAGTCGGTTTTAATTCGCATCGGTAGATATTTAACTCCCCATGCTAACAGATTTCTTTCACATCATTCAATTTCAAAAGAAGGTAGCACAGTAAAGAAAGCACTGCTTTAAATTGAGGGCTTTTTTCCAAATGTTGGATATAATCTTGATATTTTCTTCATGTTTCAGGTTTTTCAAAGCACTCAAAATGTTTTTAAGTGTATTTTATTTAATCCAGTTGCTTCTTTCTTCCTCTCCAACGAATTTCTACACTATGCTTTACACTTTGACCAGTTACGGAAAGTCAAATATCCCATCAATAAAGCAGAATATGGAAGAAAAAAAACAAAAATATGTATTAGATAGTCCCCAAAACTTATTAAATAAACTGTAGCAGGAGTTTTACGTGCGCATGACTGTTTTAATAAATGATTTATATATGCTATATATTAAGAATTTTGATTTCGTTCTTTATTGAATGTAATTTCTTTAAGGATTCCTTTCCATATTGTTAAGTTTCCTTTTCAAAATCTACATTTGCTAGTTAATAGTTTCACCACGACGTCCAAGAATAATTTGATTCCTTCTGTATCGAATAATTGATCAAATGTGCAGTAGGCTGCACTGGTGTTGAGATATTTTGAATATTCCTTTTCCATCATTTGCTAAACCAATTTTCAGAGTTAAGATCTGATTGAGGATGATTTAAAAATGTTTTTTGCAATAGCAGCAAGTTCTTTCTTTAATTTTGTATATAAGAAAATAAATAATATTAAAAAAGTGTCAAAGGTGAAAGTTATCATTACTAGTAATGGAATTCCTAGAAAAGATAAACAATAAAGATTTAACTTTAGATCATTTCCAAAAACACTTTATTATACAAATCTCTTTTTTATCAATTTATACGTAGTCAAACTCTCTAAATTATGTATCGTATTAAGAACTTCTTTTCAATTCTAAAGTAAATTATCGATTTTAAAGTTTTCCTAAAAGATTAAACATGATTAAGAAAGAGCGCTATGCCCAGAATTACACGTCTCTGTTGAATTCAAATCTTGTAAATAAATTCTTTTTTAATGGATTAATCACAGTATGACATAACCATAATACTGAGAAGAATTAGCATGCGGAAAAAATTGCATTAATCAAGAGATAACTCTGATGATCAAAAGAGGGCGCTAATGCATGAGCAATTTCTTTTTTTGATGTGTAGTAAAATGAAATTTTAGAATAGAAAGATGAATGGCTGACGAATGTTCATAAGTTTTTATGTTGTGAGTATTTTGTAAAATGTGTTTTACATTAACAAAAAAATAACCATAATAAATGGTTGACAGAAGTTATGTTTTCAATCAGAACGATATAGGATTGTAACAGTACTAAATTCTGCTAGATAAGTTAATAAATAAGTAATTATTATTAACATTTAAATGCAATATTAAAATTAAAAATTCTCGTCTGGAGGGACAATGCAGAAAATAAACATTTAAGAGAACGAATAATGACCTAAACAAGTTGGAAAAATTTATGGAACCTATAACCAAACAAATGCGAGATCGGATAACTATATCTATGCGTATTCAAGCGAAGTGTATTTTTAACTGATCTGCATTATCTACAATAACAAGAAATAAAATGACATAACGTCTACTTATGCATGAAAGAAACTTATACTATCTCTTTTTTCTACCGCTTTTATGACGAATCTTAGACATAAAACGGTAAAAAGCAATTTACTTAATTCCCGGACTTTTCTTATCTTTTAACTAAAAAAAAGCATTGGTTTTGGTGGAGAAAATAGAATCGAGATAGTAGACTAAAATCATTTTGAATAAATGAAATAAGAGTGAATCTCTCAGTATATAAATATTTTATCTCATATTTCTCTAAAATCACTTTTTTTATTCAGAATGAATGAATCCAATTCAGAAATTACTTGTTACTTAAGCTATTTTATCAAAGATTTGACTTGATTCACATTTTCCTCACATCAGAGGAAAAATTCCATGCCAGAGGAAATGGAGCGGCTGAAATAAAATCCTTCCTCGCATGTATCTCGAAATCCTCCTGCTCAAAATGCGAGGTGTAAGGGTGTTTACCGGAATGTTACATAACACATTCTGGATTCCACGTAATGCACCTTATATTTCTCTCGATATAAGGCAAATAACTGTAAGGAATAAAGATGTGAAATTCTAGGATCTAACGGATAGTAAGACATTAATTTGTCCAGGGAGGATTTTGCTAGATGGTTTTAGTTTAATCATTAACTAAAATATATATTTCCCTTATTTTAGTAGTTAATAATTATGCATATTTCTGTCTTTAATTTAAGCATCAAAGTTAAAATTTCTACACTTCTAAAGTAAAACGCATCTTGTTTAGAATATATGCTATGTATACTCTAATTTCTGTTATAATTATGTTATACTGAAATAATCTTTTAACGCAACAAATAGGGAAATAAATCTTACGTTTTAAATAAACTTGAAAGACAGGTCTTGTTGATAGTTAATTCATAAATGGAATATATTATAATATTCATCTAAGATTTATCAATCTAAAACAAAACATGGATTACATTTTCTATTTAATTTGCCTGCAAGTCTGAAATGGCTGATATACAGTCATTCATTATTAATTAATTGGTTTTTAATGACACCCTTTTTGTATATTTTTTAAACTTATTTAATTTTTTTTCTTCAAAACTGGATTGTTTTATGTGTAATGTTTATCGTATGTGCTTAATCCAAACACATCAGATCAAGTTATCTAGTTAATTCATATCTATATTAAGAACAAAAAATTATAACATATAGTCATTTGTAAAAAAGATTAAGAACCCCTTAGAAAATTCATAGTTAAGGGAATTTCACAACAGCGACACATGTATTTAACAAATAATAAAAGAAACTTACAGAATATTTAAATAAAATAAACATTATTTAGGCAATATATTATCAACTTCTTCGATTTAAATCGTTTTAGATATACTGTTAGTCATGTTATAATAATAAAATGGCGGTAAGCTTCAGAATTCTTTGTACAATGCACTATATATATTGCTTCAATAAGGGCTGTATCACTGAATGGTAGCCTTACAACGGCTTTATTTTTCACAGTACACGATATATCCTTGATGAGATTTAGGTTTGGGTAGAAATCTTTAGAGTCAAGTAAGCTCTTTAATTTTTTTCTGGAGATCTTAACAACTTTTGATCTGAGACACAGAATCTTGTCTTCAACTTAACAAATTAAGATACCGACTTCTTTTAATAGTTTTAAGTGACGTAATAGTTTAGGAGACGATGTACAAAGCAGCAGTACCAAGCACATATATTGTATCCACAAAAACACATAAAAAAGTGCAGTGAACACTGTTGCATATCGGCTGACGCAGCTTGTACCCAAATTGCATCCGATCTGTAACAGGGATTACAATGGGCCGAGGAAATTGGCATTTGACCGTAGAAGAAGAAAAAATGTCGCCTGATCTGACGAATCACTTTTTCTGGTCAATCTTCTCCAACCAACGAATGCGAATTCTTCAATTTACGACAAAAGCCCGGGATTACAGGGTTCCACAATTGCTCGGATAGAAGTCAGTGATGATGGTATGATGGAACACATTAGGACTCATCGTCCTTTTGGAACATTCCGACACCTGTGCACTATGTAAATATCATTGCAACCCAGGCGCACCCTTTCAATACAACAAACAGTCTGCCTGGTGGGTGATGGCGTTTATCAACATAGTAATTCTCCATATCGTAAGGACCTAATCTGAAGGAAGTGGTTTGAAAAGCATCCTGGAGAATTTCAAGTCAAGCTTCCGAATTCGTCTAACATGAATTCAATCGAATATTTTTCTTTATGTATTGGTTCTTTAGTGTACGTATATATGTGTATGATGACGCTTTGGAAGTAACAGGTAGACTTCACCTATGTTTTAATTCGTTAAAGGTCATATTAGAGAGTTTACAATTGTGAGTCCATTCAGCAGAAGAAACAACGGTGAGAAATTTATTTAATTTAGAATTCTTTCAATTTGGGTTTTTGAATGTTTCCTAAACATCAGTATTTATATTTCTAGTTCCTTATAGTAGAATACTAAATTGATAAAATAACATTTAACGTTAGCATTTTCATTAAATTTCGTTTTCCATTTCATCTTTTTTTTCAATAAAAGAAAAAAAACCAAAGTTGTAAATTTATTAGGAAAAAGCAGTTTCAGTCAGGTCCAATAGCAACTCCGAACAGACGCCCATTGCGAAGGATCACTTCCTTACAATAGTGATCTCCGGTTACAGAACATTTGTCGGAAAATATAGAGCTAAGTCCACCTGTTCAGCATAATGCCTCCCAGACGATAGCTCTAGGTCCTCCGTAACCGTCATTTCCCAGATGTTACTGGTAAGAAACCTTGTCCCTACCTGTCTCTAAATCAACTGGTATTGAGAATCGCTTTTGGCATTGAAACGTCTCTCCTCCGTAAAAAGGACATGACTCCATAGATGAGATGTCCAATTTTTGTACTCCTTACACCCTTCTAAATGGTGTCACCCATGGCCAACTTTCAAAGGGATGCAGCATTTCGCACGGTGGGTGAATAGGCCACTTTTGTAAAGGTGTCTCTTCACAGTAAACTACGTCGCTTGTCTCCCTGTTATTGTACACATCTGCTGATCAATGGGGCTTGCTGACAGCTATCGGGTTCTTTTTACCAACAGCACGTTATATCAGTCATCTACTGAAGTGTGTGTTTTTCTAAGGCGGCCAGTACCAACCTTTCTAAAAGCACTACCAATTGCTTGGAAGGCTTTGGTAGCGCAAAACGACACTTTTATTGATTCCGAACTCTTCCGCTATACTCGTCAAACTACGCTCCTCCTCCAAATTTCCGATTATTCTTCCACGTCTGAAGTCGTCCAGATGATTTCTTTCACACATATTTTAAATCTTCATATTCATCCATAATCTCACTTGCACTTGTAGCGAATCTCATTAAGGGCTATCGGAACCCTCTATACTGATAATGTTAAAAAGGCCTTTTCAATGTACCTTTTCTGAACACCTGTTGGAAATACAATCCCCAAATTGTTTTTGCAAGTTAAACATACATTTAATAGTGTACTGAAATGAGCTTTTTTTTAAAATTTCCATTAGTTTTTTTTAAAGAAATTTTATTTGATGTATAGTGAGAAAACAGTGTTTTTCGACAGAAAAAAAAATTATAAAAAAATATATATACAAAATTTTGCTAAAAGCTCATTTCAGTATATACTAGAATATATAAAGAATGTGTCATGTAAATTTTGTTGACATCAGATATATACTTTCTGAGAAAAGATACATGGAACCTTCAAAAATGACATTTTGAGAAGAACACATTTTTATAAAAAAAAAGTTACCTTATCAAAACATTCCAGCTGCATATTCCAAATTTTCAGCAGTTTTTAAATTTTCATCTTCTTGTTTCATTCTTTTAAGTCTTTTTACTTTTCTAATCTCCTTAGTTTTCTGTAAATTGGCATATCTTGCCCTTGTAATCCTCTCTTTGTCGAGAGGTTCCATGCAGCATGTCGCATAATATCCTGGCTCTATGTTAAGTTTTTTTAAAAAATATCCAGCTTTGTTGCATTCCCTTTGCATCATGTACCAAAGGAAATATTTTCTATGCGCACAAATGTCTTTTAGGTGACACGAGACCAAATAACATTATAAATACTTTCATTCAGATTCTGCGTGTTTCCATACAAGCACTTTTTCAATAATTCTGGATCCGAAACGTCCCTTAAAATAGGCTTAAAGGCTTCAACAACAGCAACTGGAAGTTTATGTTTGTGGAGATAAACTTTAATTTCCAGTTTAGCCTTCTTATACTGACACCATGTGTCAGTACCTGATGGACAAAATCCATGCTGTGGATTTTATCCGTAGACATTTTGTGAAGAAATATTGCCCATATAGCTTGTCTCATATCCTTTACACTTCATAAATTTCTTCTAATGGCAAGACCATAATATGTTTGCAATTGATCAATAGTTGCTTCTGTTAATCTATTTTTGCCACATAATGCTTTGCCATGTGGTAATTTTTGCCCCCTCCTTTTTGTTTTGAAACGTCGGAGGCGAGATCCCATCCGTTTTATAACATGCCCTAAAGAAACTTTAAACAATTACGTTAAACTTCAAGCTGGCCCAAGAGGAAGTGCAATGTTTACCTTTTTTCTGTCCATTTAAATCGGTTACTCGCGTTTAGATGATTCTTTAAAAACAAAATTGTAGCACTTATAATTAAGCTAGAGATAAAAAATTAGGTATTTTTAGAACGGTAATGAGCTGAAGAATTTAAAAGTGTAATAACCGGAAATTCACTTTTTAAACAAATTTTACCTTTCCAACTCCCTTTAATGACGACTCTGTTCTTCCTTTTATTGTTGTCTTGAACTGCCCGTGCCGAACGCATACGTTTTGTAAACACTCGCATTGCTTATGACGTTTGGTTCGTGACATTTACATACGCATCACCTTCTACTGAATTATGTGTTCAGTGTACATTTCGCAATAACCCCTTTTCTGCAATTCCATGGTTATGTGCTTAAAAATTACACTTTTGCTTAAGTTTTGCACACCAGTGTAGTTTCTTTTTTGTTAGAACGGTGTTATACTAATAGTTCCTCATTTTTCTTGTTATAAGAGTCCAAAATCTAATATCTAATATGACTTTTTCTTAAGGGGTCTCAAGGGTGCTAATTTTGTCTCGAGGGCTGAAAATAAAAACAATTTTCAAATAGATATAATTCTTTGAAATTACAGTTAAATAATTCAGATCTCTTACGTTTTATTTATAAATGAATGCGGCTTCAAAAGTGTAAAATGTTTAAAATTTAATCATAATTTTAAAAATTACGAGCATATGAAAATAAGAAACATTTCTATAAAGAAATATTAATGTTTTACGTTGCGCATGATATTTTCTAAAATAGTAGTTTTAATTACCAGCAATAAGTTGATTTATAAAGTTAAGTGTATTCTGATTACACTGTACCTATTTTTATAAAAATTGGTTAATAAATTATTTTTTTTTAAAAATAGAAAAAAAAACATCCATTATTTTTTTTAACTTCAATATTTTTAAATATTTTGAAACACAAAAGATATGATACTAAAATTAGGTAGGGTATAAACAGTATGATAGATTTTATAGTTCTATAACGTTTTATACATAAAAGGCTACTATTTTAGAAAATACAACACGTAACGTAAAAATTACTTAGTATTTATTACAGAAAAATTATTTAAATCAAATTATGAAATTCAGAAACAATAATTGAAATAATAATAATATTTCATTGTAGTTTTTAAAATTATGATTATATTTTAATCATTTTGTACTTTTTTGAAACCTTATACGTTTATAAATAATGTGTAAGATATTCGAATTGCTTCTATTAATCCCATTATATGTATTGAATTTCAAAGAATTATATCTATTTGAAAATTGTTTGTTTTCAGCTCTCGAAATTAACACCCCTTAAATATTCGTAATATTTCTTAGTACCAGACATTTTATGAAATAATATGTACCATTTTCAAATCCATTCACTCGAACCTCACTGCTATTTTGTTATTCATGTCCGTAATTTTTTGCCACATAACATAAAGTAACTTTTGCGTGAATTGTTTAAGCCTGAGAATTGTTTAAGCCTGAGAAAAAAGAGCATATTAAAAATTATTCTGATTTCTAAAAAGTATTCTCTTAAATTTATTTTCTTACTAAATAATCAGAACCCCATCTTTCATGCAAACTTCAACAGAAATAGATAATTTATGCTAATATGATTCGTAGAAATTTGCTAGTGCATCGAAAAATTCCAGATAAATTATTTTTTGCATTTTGTTTCAGCAACTAAAATGATTTTGAAAAGTTGAAGGTGGCTTAAGAATAAATTAGACCATTAACATAAATTTATCGCTCACAAAAAAAGTATTATATGAAATTAAAAAAAAATAGAGGGTCAGACAAAACAAATTTTTAATTTTAAAGTCAAAATTTTATCTCAGAATAGTTTATTCTCAACAATATAAATATGCAGCAGCCCTCACTAAAATTTTGATTATGTTTTTCTTATAAAAATTGGGACACATTTTTTTCTAACATGGGAAATATAATTTTATTTGGATATATTTTTTCTGCCATTGGATATGTTTCCCCCTAAATTGCGAAATATGTTTTATTAAAATTCATTATTTAGTTTGTTCTGCTCTTTACTATTTATCTGAACTCCTGAACTCAATTCTTTTTCAAACTTTCAAAATTGCGACCCAATTTCCAATCATAATTTGCAACGCGCCTCCATGCATACAATAACAGTGTATTGAATGCAATGATGTACTTTGATGAAAAGATACAATATGATTTTAGTTATAAACTGTAAAAATTATCCAGATAAGTATTCAAATTAGTGTTTAATTTCATAAATGACAAGTCGATGGGAGTCATCATTAATTATTATTTTTCTTAACAGAGTATTAAAAATTAATTATATGCATCATGTAGTATTGATACATTTATACACTCCCCCTCACGCAGCGTTATAACGCCCCCTTAAGGAAGCGCACCCCACCGTTTGAGAAACACTGCCTTCCTTTCGAAATAACTAATAAATAACTGCGCTTAACTAAGTCCGAATTAATAGAGAAGGAGTGGTCATTTTTACTAGTATCCAATATTGTGCCAATTTTATACGACTTTTCAATAATACTTAATTGTAGGGGTATTTACAAATTCTATCAATTATTCCTTGTTTATTTTTCTTTATAAGTCCTTCAACTTGTATAAAAAATATTTTCAAATTTTGTTTGCATAAACTTATTTGTTATCTTTGCACTACATTTCCTTCTATCTTCTTAGCTGTTCAAATCAACATTATTCCACATGAAAGAGAACTTATTAAGCTTTAATTTCATTAATTATTTAGATAATATTTTCATTTTAAATTTTGAAAATTTGTAGAACCTTTAGCACTTAAAGCACAATAAAATTTTTGAAGTACAATTATTTTTGTATTTCAATACAATCCACATTAAATACAATGTATACAGCTTTAAAATTTGCACTTTTTTGGAATATTTCAACTACTAGTTTTTATTCACCAATGAATAAAAACTTACCACCATCTTTTCTTTTTCTTGAAAAACAATTTTTTTTCTTTCTTAATGCTTCACACTTAAAAAGGAACATCACACATAATAGAGGAAACATTGATGAAGACCATGAGCTAAATAGTACAATTCAAATTATTTAAACGTTTACCTTAAGTTATATGTATAATTGATAATATAATAACAAAATCGACCTGCAACTTGTTACTAAAATTGATGTGTGTATTTCAAGCGCGCAATAAGGCTATTTAATTTAGAAAGGAAACCACTTTAGACAGGATGCAATGCTTTTCAGGTGATACATTTCCAACTAGTGTATATTCAGGGCATAATTTGCGCTCTTTAGAGTGCCGTCACTTCCCTCAAGCGAGTCGAGCTTAAAGCAATGGAACTAATCAAGTGTTCTGAAACAGTATATTAACTGTTACAATTCTAAGTACGTCATACGATACAACAAACTTCTAACTGTCAGGCAGAAATGGATATGCCCTTAATAATGATTGAGCAGTTAGTATTCTCGGTTCGGTTTACAGAATATGGATGTCCATTCTGCAGATTTGAGTAAATACATTTAATCTACTTACATTGGGAGGCAACAGAAACGATATGAAAGATCTGTATGAAATTATAATTTCAAAAATAATACTACTTAAAAAATACAATTTTTGAAAAATTATTTGTGTAACATATTTTGAAAAAAAAAATTAAGGGTATTAAATAATATTTTATTAAATGTAAAACATGTTATTTGTTTGTAAATTAGTGCATATATATATAGTAATATAATAACTTTAATTACGAAATATATATTTATGATTTTACACTTTCTTCTACAAGTTCAAAATTTTTAACGAACTAGAAAGGTTGTTTTGTAAGAATCTAAGCAAATGCTACTTAATAAGGGTGAAAATGTAATTCGAATTTGTGCAGAATGATAAATTTATTCGGATCATATTGAAATGAAACACACGTGTTCATTTTACCTTTAAGTATTTCTTTAAAAAACGAAAAAAAAAATGTAAAATCAATTTTTTATTCGTCCATATGATTGTCCCGAAAATCTTTTATAATGAAGTGCATATATAACATAATTCATTTTTCGACTTTATATGTGTGAAGGCCATTAATTGTTACTTTTTAATTTACTGTACTTCATCAACAATAAAATTAAATAGCATAATTATTTAGTTTCAACTATTTTGACTGCAGAGAAACTAATGTTAATAAATTCTAAAAAAAATTTAATACATCACAGTATCGTTTTGAAATTTCTGTACTTTGTCATTGTTAAATTTCTTAAATGTTAATAAACAATTGATTAGCACACACACGCAAGCACAATTTCATTAATTCATCCAAGCTAAAACCAACTTTAAGTATTATATTTTACGAGGCATATCGTCATATAAAATTCTCTGTTGGGAATCTGCGTTTCAATACTCATGTGTTTATGGCTGAAAATTTTGCTTTGTATAATGACTATAATAAAAACATATTTTACGTGTGCTTTAATTTTCTAACCAAAGACCAAGTTCTTCGCTCCAAAATAAAACAACCAGTTACAGATTACTACACATAGAGTTTAACAAAACAGAATAAAATGTAATGCGATTAATGTTTAATACCCCTGCATTTATGCATCAAGAATGTTTCATATGTTTTCCACACCTTTACAATGCATTAATAAAAAATATATAAATGTTAATAAAACATTGTTTAACACTTAACTGAAGGGTTTGAAATATTTTTTTTCGTGTTAAAGGATATTACAAGAAAAAAAACCATACATTAGGAAAATTAAGTACATTATAGTTTATTTTATTTGCATAGATAAATATATATTTATGGATTTTTTTTTATAAAAAAATCAATAAAACTCAAATTTTCACAAAAATTTAAAGGAATTTAGTACAAAATTTTAAAGTTCTTTTTTTTGGAAAACAAAACATTTATTGAGTTTTTGAAAAACAATTTGTTATTTTTTTGCATTGTTATTAGCACCAAATTTTGAACAAATTATTCGATATCGTTCATTTCCTGTTATTAATTTTACCATTGGAATGTGTGCCTAAATAAGTGTGTGTGTTGTGTGTGTGTGCGCATAATTTTCATGAAGTTCATCATGCCGGATGATGTGGGAAAAGGAGCTGCATTATTCATTTCATTTTCGTCGTTGCAGTAGTGATCTGCAGCAGTGATGTTTTTTGAGCTTGGAACAAACTCCAAAATTTCTTTGTCTACTATAATTGAGGCTGTACACACATTATCATAATCTACTGCAACGAATTCTTCGGATAACACAATAGGACAATGCAATCTGTCTGATGTTTTGAATATTTTGTTCATTTCCAAAAGAAAATCTTTTCGTCTTAAGCGATTTTCGTTTCGTGTAAAGTGAAAAATGCATGGAAATATATAGTAGTTTGCCGAAACCAATATATTAATTCGTGTTAACCGATATTTCATCTTAAGCGTTTAACTTATTTCATTGAACATTAAAAATGAGCCGAAAATTAATATATTTTTGTTATAATTTTAAGAGAGGATTCAGCTGTGCGCTTTGCTTGGTAGTACTTTATGGAAATGTAATTTATTATACAAATTAACGAACAATTATAGATAAAAATGTCAAAACTTCGCTGTTTATTCATTCTAAATTTATCATAGAAACGACACAAACAACCTCTGGCTGAAATATTTTTTTTACATTATTTGACGCTGAATAAAAATAGCTTATTTTCGAAAATTTTTATGGGCATAGTTTTAAGTAGAAAAAACTACAGAAAATCAACAATTTTTGGTTTTTTTAATAATATTAATTGTTTTAACTATATTAACATTATAAACAACATTATAAATAAGATTTTTCTCTAAAAAAATTTAGTTCATTTTATGACCTGCTAAAACGCAGTTCTTTTTGTTGTTTTTTTTTTTGACTGATCAAATCTCTGATGGAACTTCAGTGCAATGTTCAACCAAATAAGAATTTTATAATTATGAAAGAAAGGGTTTTTTTGTTTTATTCTCCTTTCTTCTGATTCTCTGCAACTTATACAGTGATTACTCTGAAATCTATTGATAATTTAAAAAAAGATTTTACTCTCTCGTATACAACAATTTCAAACATCGTAATGAAAACCTATGAGTATAAATTAGTATATATATACTTTTATGAATTCTTCAAAAAATGCTTGAATATTATTGAGATTTTTCAAAATCTGTTCGTGTTGATTTATTACAATATAATTTTACGTTCCTTCATCAAAAATTGATTTAAAAATTAAGTTATTCACATATAATCTTCTTACTTTTTTAAAGTACGAGGGTTGGAACTGTAATAATCGCAACACTGCTGTAAAATGGTGGGCAACAAAACCAAAAAATGCCGTGTATACCACAATTAAGTTACATACCTACCTTACGTCTCTGCTACATAAGTCATGCGCATGTGGAGTAACGCAAAGAACCGATCCTTGTATTAGCTTGCGGTTTAAGGTAAGTGTTGTCAGGATGTTTTCAAAACTAGAACAACGAAGATGGATAAAAATTGAAGGTGCTAGAGATCGTACAGCATGAAAATGTCATCTAGGGCTTCAAGAGACTTGCAGGGAATCTGCATTGCATTACAGAACTGTAGCAAGATTGTTAAAAGCTTTCAATGAAGAACGCCAAAATGTAGCCGACATACATCGGCCAGGTTGTCCTAGTGTCAGCGAAGCAGAAGTGCATGCTATTGCCACACTAATGACAATGAATGACGTCAAATGATTCGTGAGCTGGCATGATAAACAGGATTTGAGTATATGACTGTGCTGCACGTTCTAAAGGCACGTCTGGGGAAGAGAAAAAATGTTTCACGATCATTTGAGGGAAATGCAGAAATGGCTATGATACGATGCTGCTCGAATTCACCTAAAACGCTATGAGCTGAAGGAGAAGCTTTTCTACCCCTTATCATTACGCTGGATGAGACTTGGATCAGATCGAACCAGCCTGAACTGAAACGTCAATCAAACGAATGGAGTCATTACGAGTCACCAAGACGTTCGAAATGTCGTAAGAGCCCCAGCAATGTGAAAGTTATGGTGATTCTCGTGTACGAATATGAAGGTGTCATCCTTACGCATACCGTTTCCCACAGCAGACCCTCAATGTACAGTATTACTGCTCTTTTTTTGAGCACCATCTTAGACCAGCTTTGAGGGGGAAAAACGGTGACACTTTCTGCAGAACGCCCTTATCATTTTGCATGATAATGCTAGGCCACATGCAGTGCAAGCTGTAACTGATTTGTTAAATCGATTGGACTGGGAAAGGCTTTAACATCCACCATACTCCCCAGGTCTAAGCCCTTCGAACTTTGACATAATTCCTAAGTTGAAGGAACCACTTCATGACATTCGCTTCAAAACTGTTCCAGAGATTCTTGCGGCAGTAGACCGGTCCATTCGAACTATCAACAGAACAGGCGTCGTTACAGATGTTCTGTGATTTCCACATCGTTGGATATGGGTTATACACAATGCTTGCGACTATATTGAGGGATTGTAAAGCATGGTGAAAATAATCACTTTTGTATTCCACGTAAATAATATAATTGTCACGATTAAAATCCAGCTCTCGTACAATCGTAAAAAATGCACTTTTTTATTTATAAAGCATAGACATTAATAATTCATATTTAAAAAATAAAATTGCAATTTACGAAAAAGTATGATTCTAATTATTTTGGTATCGAAACTGAACCTTTAACACTATAAAGATATGTAAAATAATTCGTTCCTTAATACATATACTTTGAAATAAGTACTCGTGTCATTTTGAAAAGAATTCAGAGAAATAATTGGTTAAATATTTCTATTACTTGAGCTTCTCACTTTTTATCCATACACTCAATGATAGCAAGTATTTATCTATCCATAAAGCAGTGTATCCTCTTTAATTTCTTTAACCTTCCTCTTGGAATTTTTTTTCCAAACTGATGTCCAATATTAGTTTTCACTTTAAGTACAATGCCTGTAATGACAACAAATCAAGGCCCATAAAAAATCCTACAACCACCACTGCATGTAATTTTCTGTCGATCCTTTTCTGTGTGTACACATTTTTCATCTTTTTCTTTTATCATGCACGATGACTGTTTTTCGATATAAAATAAGTACCATACTACGTGACTAAAATCTCTACACCCTTTGTTGTTCCTTCTTTTATGAAAGGTGAAAACGATAACGTGACAGCCATACATTTTTCAAAGATTTATATGAGAATCTTTCTCGTGTATTCTAGGCGAGTTTTCTTCGCTCATTTTTCAAGGAAGCAACAAAAGCAATTTCGTACTATTTGCGGGATAGCATATGGCTTGTTACCGTTTGGGGAAAATAAATAGACCATTACATAAGCCAATGGATGGGAAAAAATATTCCTCTTAGAATTAAGGTTAAGTGAAATTTTTTGTTGGAATGAAATTGGGTTACGCGCACACATCACAACTTTAATGATTCAGATACAAAATAATAACACCTAAAAGACGTAAAAAGTAAGAAAAATTTGCGTGATATCAAAAATAAGTTTTTTAAAAAATTTTATGCGTGAAGCTAAAAAATACATTGTGTTTTTTAAGTTGATATAATATTTTAAATTAACTTGAAAGGGATATATATATATATATATATATATATATAAGATAAAGTCCTCACCTAAAATACATAGTGATATACAAAGAATTAAATATAATCCTCTTTTTGAATGTGAAGTACTTTCTCTCAGCCGTTACTTATACATTAATGCTCTATAATTTTCCAAATAATTTTATGAAATAATGTACATTTTAAATGGTTATAAATAAATTATTCAAATAAAAATCTGTCAAAAATTTATTATTACAGATTTTACATGTTTTCGAACTTTCCAGTCAATTAAGTGTATATTTTTTTTTACTAAGCAGAGAAATTTTTGGTATTAAAGTCTGGTAAAATTAAAGTTTAAAAAAAGAGTTTGTTCTTAATTATCACTATAAATACCAGGTGGTATAATTAAACTTTCCCTATAAATGGCACCCTACAGCGCAACAGGGTGAACGGCATGCAACGAAATTTTGTACATGGGCTACACGCGAGATGCGTTAAAAAAATTTTAAAAAAAAAACGTTTAATTACAAAATGTACACCAGAGGTCACCTTTTGGGGAAAAACATGAAATTTAACACAATAAACATAACCTGGAAACTTTTCTGAATCATATTTACATTTTAGCATTTCAATGTAACCAGATGGCATTATTTTGGCATCAATACACCTATTTTTCTTCTTAATATTCATTCTTGGATATAAACATTACGAATATCAAATGAAAATTTCCAAAAATTATTTCCCTGGGAAGTATAAAAGGTGTTTCGCTCCTCAGAATAAATTAAGAAAAACTTATGAGCATTACACCTTGCAAAAGCCTATCCTATTTTACAAAATGGCAGTTCTTTAACGTTATATCTCTAAATAAATAATAAAAGAAAGCTCACAGGGGAATAAAAAATCTTGTAAATTATACCGATACACATCTTTTAAAAATTTCTAATAAATAAAATGAGTTGGATAACTCAAAGGGAAAAAAATTGAAGTTTTAAAATTCATTTGATATTCATAATGTATATCCATGAATCAATATTACGTTGGAGAAAAATAGGTGTATTGATGCCAAAATAATGCCGTCTGGTTACATTGAAGTGCTAAAATGTAAATATGTTTTATTGTGTTAATTTTCATGCTATGTTTGTTTTACTACATTTCATATTTTTCCTGAAAAAGTGCCTCTGATGGACATTTTGGATTTTTTTTTTGAAATTTCGTGAGCGCATCTCGTGTATAGTCCATATGCAAAATTTCGCTACATTCCGTTCTCCCGTTTGAGCTGTAGGATGCCGTTTATGGGGGGAGTTTAAACATAAACACCTGATATTATTTAACGAATACTTTGAATGTGCTTATTTAAAACTTATGTGATATTTCTCTTTGATTTAATTTTTTAAAAAATTTCTTCAAGTAATTGCAATTATTGGTGGTAAAAGCGATTACATGATAAAAGTGCATGACGAAATACTTTATTAATGAAAAATATTAACATATTATACACAGTATTTTTAATAAAAATAAATATTAAATTTAAAAAAGCAGAAATAGAAAATTAAATACTCCATTTACACTGGTGTCCAAAAGTTAAGCATAATTGATAATTATGTGAATAAAGAAGGAACTGTAAATCAGAATGGCGAGAAACGTGATATGCGAGTGTAAAATGGTTATAAAATAAGGAAGCAAATAAAAAAAATGATAATTAATTTTATTATCCAAAGTAGCAGTTTGAAAGAAAACTGAGCATAGCAAGGATTCACACTTTAAAGAAAAAATGAAAGAAAACATTAAATAAAATACTGATGCTGCAGTTTAATATGGTGTGTGGTCACCTCTCTGACAGCCAGGCACGCTGCACAGCGATTTACCATACTTGCTGTGAGAGGATGAATGAGTTTTGGGCTCAAACGGTTCCAAGCTTCATGGAGAGCTCTCTTCAGTTCTGTAACAAAGCTTGGTGGGTGCGAAAGGGCTGCAATTTGTCTCCCGAGAATATTCCATACATGATGGATAGGATTTAAATCAGGGGAGTTCGCAAGCCACGACATACGCTGGCTGTTTTCCGTTTCAAGGAAGCATCAAACAGCATCGCTCGGTGGCATGGCGCATTATCGTCCATGCATATGAAGTCAGGACCAACAGCACCTCGAAACAAGCAAACCTAAGGCTCAAGAACATCGTCTCTGTATCTTTGAGCAGTCACAGACCCCGTGTCAAAGAAATGGAGGTCTGTGCGGACGTCCATCATGATGCCTGCCCATACCATTACTCCCCTTGATGGAAAATGATGTCTTTCCGTTATGTTTCTTGGTTCAAAACATGTTCCACATTCTCTCCATATCGTTACCCGCCGAGAATCACTACTCAGACTAAACTGGGACTCGTCACTGAACATCATATTGGCCCACTCTCCCACACTCCATTGTGGATGTTTCAAACTCCAGTTCAAACGAGCGCGTTTATGCGCAGACGTGAGGGGAATGCAAACTGCTGGTTTTCTGTTATACAGGCCAGCATGATTGAATCTCTTTCAAACAGTTTGTCTCGAAATTCGTAATCCTGTGGCGACTGTGAGCGCCGAACCCAGTTCTCTGGCAGTACTGCCTTTCTGACGTCGCGCACTTATTACCAGATATCGGTCTTGGCGAGAGGTTGTGACGATACTGGTTGTCGCGTAACATCTCCCGTTCTTTGAAACCTCTGCCACAGTCTTGAGATCACAGACTGGTCCACATTCAGAATTCGAGACACTTCGGTTTGTGATCGTGAGGATTCCTGCATTCGAACGATTCTTCCTTTCGTAAGCATGTCCAATTGGCGTCTTTGTGCTATCATTCGCCTTGTTTGATGGTCAACAACGTTCCTTCGCACAGCAGTTGCACGAAACTTGTCTGAACAGCCTATGCTGCGTGAATCGTTTTCTCCGCGTTCCAACATGTGCCGGTGTTTCGCGAAGGATGTAGTCGACCGAAAAGTTTTGCATAAACCCAATGTTTCGTCTTCACCCAATTAATATCCGCAAGAAATTTGGAATAATTTTACGAATATTTACTCCATTATTTTTCGCATTTTACGATTTATGCTTAACTTTTGGACACCAGTGCACATATGGACTGTTTATTATCCCTTCCCTGGATTGCTTGGGGTTCGCTCTGGCGGATGTTTATTAAAGTCCTCTACTGGTGCTTGGCTTCGCTAAAGTTCACGGTATCATGGATCTGATCTAGCTGCCACTAGATCTCTGAGGGATTAGAAACAACAACAAAATTACATTTGTAAATTGTTTAACTAGTATACTGCAGGTTCAAGCAAACATAAAATGTTTTATTACATGTAATAAAACTTGCAAAGTCTTTTTTCAAGAAATTAGACAAATATGGTTAATTTATGGTATATAATTTTTTTTTCTAATTATATTCAAAATAATCTGAATAATCCAAAAATTTCATTTTTGCTTGAATATTAGAGTAAAGAAGGAATTCGTCGTTTTAGAGATAAAGAAAGCAATTTCCCCAGCCACCAAAAAGAAAGTTGGCTCACTCACGAATGCACGTTCTTTATTATTTGGAATTCTTTTAATTTAATGATAAATATTATGCAGCATGATAATACAGACAAAGAATTAGCCACAATAACACAATATCAAATTTAAGTTTATGACCGAAAATACACAATTAAACATTGTTTCAACACACCAATATTATCCTCAATTTTCTTCGATTACACGGGCGAAACAAAATAAATTACAGTTGAAAAATTTCGTGAAAAAAACAATGAAAAATATCGAAAATATATAAAATTTCTTAACCACATTTAGTAAATGCCGTAAAATATTTACTTAGAAGTATGTAATATGTTAAAAATGCCAATATTAATTAAAATAAAAAATCGTCACTCACCATAAACTGTTTATCAACCTTTTATATGCAGCCTGACATAATAGTTTTTTTAAGGATAACATTAAAATGTTAAATTGTTAAAAATATTTTGGTAAAAAAAAAATCACAGCCTGAAAACTATAAAAAAAAAAATTTAAAAATTCGTTGAAGGGTAAAAAATGTTTAGAAACTAAGTTTTAAAAATCTTTCAAAGTTGAAACAGCATCATAAAAATGATGTAATATAAAAATGTAAAATTTAATAGAAATCGGGTTTTTACTGCTAAGGAAAACCTAAATTATTTTTAATTTAATATATTTATGAGAAAAGCTTACAACACAAAAATACCAAATATACACGAAAAAAATATTCAACCAATAACATATTAAAATTCTTGCAATTATCTCTTATAATTAATTAATTCTATGGATTAGATAAGCACAATCGCATTATTTAAGAAAATAATATTTAGAAATATATAAGGTACTATGTGCATATATAAATAGTTTATTTTTATTATATTAGACAATGTCCACAATTTGCACAGCTCTTAAACTTAAAATTACGACATGTGTTATGGTCAGACTTAATTTCAATGGAGTACTCTTGGAGTTTCTTTTAAAAAGGCATTTGATAATTGAAAACTGTAATTTGAAGTAAACTAAAAGTGAAAAGCACTTTAGTGGATTCATAAGAGGACATTAATTTCCAATGCAATCTGTTTGTGACAAGGTATATAATTAAGTTTCAAGAGAGAAGTGGTATTTAATTTATAATTTTCTTCTCAAAGAGTTGGATCTGTTTTTGACAAATAACAATGACATTTTACAACAAAGAGGCAATTCGAATATGCTTAGCAATGCTTTATGCCTTTAACTTGCTGAATATTGTTTTCTAAGCAGGATTCTTTCAGATAAGAATAAAAATATTTAAATGTAATTCTTTTTTTTCCAATTTTTTTACATGTAAATAAAATGCCAATATCTAACACGGTATATAATCGAGAAATACTTCTCGAATACTCCGTTTTCTTTTTGTCTTTACTTTTCTGTTGAATAGTTTAGATTAAATGAGTTTTGGGTTTTCAAGATACTAATTTTTCTTAATAGATATTCTTCTTTAATAATTATGTTCAATGTTATAAAAACAAATTTATATTTACAATTTAGTTCTTTTTTAGCTTAATTTTGTGGTAGATTTTAGGGTAAAAATTTTAAAATAATATTATTTGTTAAAAGGAAACAATTTGAATGTGAAGAAAATTTTGAGAGATACCCATACATTTTTGAGGTAGGTGAGAAAAAAAGGTCCCAATAAACTAACCAACATACCTAGAAAATCTGTCTTTGTGAAAATATATTAAAATGTTAACATAAATACCAATTATAAACAAACAAACAAAATAAACGCTCTTTCGTCACAATTCAGTTAGTCCAATAAAGTCTAGAATGTTAAAAATGAATATCATTAACTCACTGCTTCTCAAACTTTCAATATTTGTGACCCAATATCCAATCATAATTTTCATCGCCTCCCCCATACACTAACAAAGTATTGAATTCTAGAAGATTATTTTTTTTACGCTAAAGCTACAATACAAACCTAACCTCCTAAGTGCCACCGACGTATAAAATCGTCTAGCTCAGTCAAAGCGTTAACTGTGCCCAAGGAATATACATACGTCTTTCCGAAGTACGATCTTTCCTGTGCAATGCTATGCACAAAATTATTCCGAAGGCTTTGCAATAAAAGGACCTAGACACACACACAGTGTGTGCGTGTTTGCGAAAGATTTACTTATTTCATTTGAGGTAGCAGCCCCTCCCCTTCTCCTAACTACCACACCAATGGGAACACAAAGAGACTCAATAGATTTAACGTGCATCGTCCCCCTTTGTAGGGCGGATCTACAGTGGCACCTAAACTAGAGTCAACGACACTCCGTCTACGAACTCGGGACCATATCTCCAGGCTACCACAGTAACGATAATCTGAATAATGAAAACAGTAGGAGCAATTAAGACACAAGAAAAAACGAAAAATACTCTTATACGGCTAGTTTTGTATAGGATGTGTTTCATTGGAGTTTTTATATATAGGCCGTAACGGTTTCAAATAATTAGAAAAATGAATGATAGGTGAAATATTAACTCCTTCTGTTTGAAACTTCCACAGAATCCCACAAATTAGGGGAAGGTTTTGTTAAATTTACTCAGCTTATCTTATACTTTATTTTTTGTAAGTAAATAACTCATTTTTTACATCTAATATCTGAGGGACTTATACAAAGCGTTCTACAGATTTAATTAGTCCATTCTGTTGCTTTATCAACATCGTAATATTAAGGAATACAAAAGTTGTGTTAACTTCCGACACATTTCAAAAATTTGATGCATAGAACAGTTATCAGAAAAATGAATCTCTAAACATCCATACCACGTCTAGTGAGGGAGGGAGTGAGTATTAACGCTGCACTATTCAGCTACTGGAGGGAATTTAACGACGAACCTCCTAAAACTTTGAGCCATTGTCAAGTGAAGAGTCACAACTGAGCTGTGGCACACCTCTCTTAATTTTCACACTAAAGCAACGGGAGGATGTTTCAGCATCGGCAGATTTTACATGCATCGCCCTCCTCTACACAGCGTGTCTTCAGCGGTACTAGGCTCGAACTCAATCACACGCCAACCACCAGTCCGTTACCTATACTACGAATAAGTGAATATTTAGAGTTTTGACAGATATAATGTGTATGTGTTTCCTGTGCATGGGTGAACTTTAGTTTCACCTGGACTTAAACTTAACAAAAGGGATGCTAATAGCTTTGACCACATTCAGTAACCACAGTCACTGAAGTTATTTTGAATAATGTCACGAGAGAACGAAGAGTATATAAATTGATTGTCACATCATCACACATTAAAGCAACATAAGGGCCATTGGTGTCTAGCCTCGTTATTTTGAACTTCATTCAAGTGACGAGGGATACGCCTAGGCTGTCATTGCATCTCCTAATTATTACACCAAGCCTCGAGAGATATAACTTTCATCAGCCCCTCTACAAAATAGGTCTTCAATGGCATCAAGGCTCGAATTGATAACACACCGGCCCTGAGTTTGTGACCAAAACCACTAGGTTATCCCAGAAACAATGAATTTATAAAAGAGGAAATATTTGTTTTGAAAAACCAGATGGACGAAGAGATATATATATATTACCCAGAGGAACCGAACTCACCCGAAAAGGATTTAAAGCTACAAATCGGCTCCAAGGGAAACACACACAGCCATACCTCCGCTTCAATCTTTATCGGGTAAATATATATATATAATATTTTACAATTTTCTAGAAGTACACGGCACACAAAATAATGGTAAATCCGCAATATATATTTATAACTTTATAAAGCAAATTAGAGATAGATTCACAAAACACATACATAATTAACAAACGAAAGGTAAAATTACGATATACATAATTGCATATTTATAAATGTAAATTCACAATACATGCATACAATCACACAATACAAACCGTACCAAAGCCAATAATATAATAAAAACACATATATAGGGTAAGGCGGATTAAGTGATTGAAATTTAAGATTTAATTACCTCCACTATCTTCTGAAGCTTGGATATCAAATTTTCATCAAGTTTAATATTGTTACTGAAAGCAGCTATTATATTTTTCACACACGGCTCTATATCTTTTGTTAGTTAAATATTCAACAATTTGGTGGTCTTTCAAAGCAGCTGAGATGTAATTGGCAAACCAACTCCAAACTATTCAACACCGTAAAAAATAAAATTGCATCCACTATCTCTAATACCTACAGAAATGCAATTTAGGTCTTCCCGACAAACTAGTAGCAGCATCTTTATAATCACACTAGAGATTGCGGATAAATCTATACTCCATTTTGTAAGCAATGAAACGCTGTTAGACATCAAAATTTCAAATTGGCAGGAACGAGGTGGCTGGAGTTGTCGCGTCGAGGGTTCGAACCTCGAAACGTTAAAGGGGATCCTACACATAAATTCATGGGTGCCACAGAAGTACTACCGTGTGGATGGGATGTGCAAAAAAAAATTGTACATACACGAAATACTCACGATGGGTTGTAGTGTGATAGTGTAGATATTGAATTCTCCAATGCAATTGGTTCTAAGTGACGCTGCAATAAAAACAAAATAATTTTGGAGAGAGAATAGCGGTAGGATCGGGACAAAGATGTATCTGAAAAAATGAGTGAGTGAGTGAATATTAAGTCGCACTATGCAGCTACTTGAGGGCTTTTGGTGATGGATCTCGTAATTCTGAAATGATGGTGAAGTGACGCGAGGTCGGCACCTAAGCTGTTACCCCTTCCCTAGCTTCCACACCACATCAACGCGAGGACGTCAAACTATTGACAGATTTAACGTGCATCACCCCCCCCCTCCCTTACACGGCGGATCTTCAGCAGTACTTTGCTCAAACTCATGACATACCAGCTACAAGACCGTTGCCTTGAGCACTAGGCTACCGCGATCACGAGATATATCTAAAAATGATTGCTGAAACTGTTATATTAGCAATAATTTTGAATAGTAGTAATGAGTAGTCTTTTAGTAAATTCCCTATTAAATATATGACCACTTAAAAACCACTGATTTGGGTGATTGTCTCATGACAAAAAACATTGAACCTATAAATGTAACTGGGTTCATCCTCAGGTGTCGTCTTTGTCATTAGATAGAGGCTAAAAATTACGAAATACGTTACCAATGACCCTCGCGATGCTTCTAAGTAAAATGTAAATAAACAATCAAGACTTGCAGGAGTTGATGACAGAATAAATATTGAAACAAGCATCAGAGAACGCAACTACAGCACTAACCAGAGTAACAGCTGTTAACAATGTTTAAATCACACTTTTTTTAAGAGAGCTTTTTTATAGCAATACCTTTACCAGTAGATTCATGGTCAATTTTGTATGTTTATCATTACATACACCCTTCAAACTGATGGATACATAAAACCACATGCTTGGTTTTAAAATCTTTAAGGAGGTCCGGCGCATAAATTTTTGAAAAATGATCAATTTTGAGTTTTTTATATTTTTGAAAAGTTTAAACATTTTTGCTTAATATGAATAATTAAAAGTATTTTTATTTATTTTTTAAAAGGAAGCCACTTTCCTTGGCGCGTGACAGGTGCTCCTCTAAGAGCACCTTCCTTTCATCATGCTTAATTTTTCGATGACAGCGCGATTTTTTTTGTCTACAATTATTATAACCTTTTTTTTAACACAAAAATAAAACGATTTTTCTTTGAAGAAAGGAAAAGACAACTCAATACAGTTATTTTTTTTCCGTTTGGTTTGTTTTTAAATGGGATTATTCTTGCTTGAACCTGCTAATTGTGAATTCTAATTTATTTATACAGATTTTTTTCTGTTTAATCTACGTTTTACATTAAATTATTTAATTATGTTTTATTAACGACAAAAACTATAGGGAGATCTAAAAAAATACTTAAACTCAAAAATGTCGACGTTCAAAAAATGAATGCTCAAAATGTTCCAGCTATCACATCAGACAGCACAGAAACTGTTATTCAAAGTGCATCAAAACGAAAACTTATTTCAAACAACAGTTTATATGAAGATATGGAAGGAAATAATGAAAAAAATGTTTTAATAGAATTAAATTTATTGAATAAAGCTTTATTGATTTTTGCTGTTTGTAAAAACTGTGGCCATTTCATCTCATTGTAGGCTTCTAAAAGAGTTGGAATTGTGTATTACGTAGAACTTTGTTGTAGTTTTTGCGCAAAACATGGTTTCCATACGTCAACTAAATTGAAGAATAAAAATAAACTTTTCCACTCAAATATCAGATTGGTATTTGCTTTCAGGTCTATTGGAAGAGGTCGTTCAGCTGCAGAAACATTCTGTGGACTTATGAACTTACCATCTCCACCTGAAAAATTCCATACTCTTATACAGAATTGTTGTTCGACTCTTCTAAATTTACCTGTGAAAAATCAAAGATAAATTCTGTTGAGGAGGCAACACGAATAGAAGGTAGCCGTGACATTTCTGTTGCCTTAGATGGTTCATGGCAGAAAAGAGGATATCAGTCCCTCAATGGTATTGTTACAAATACTAGTGTCGATACTGGAATAGTTATTGACTTTGAAGTGTTTTCGAAACATTGTCGGTGCAAAACTGCATTTAATTCTGTTCATGAACCATCATGTATTGCCAACTACAGTGGAACAAGTGGAGGCTTGGAAGTGAAATGTGTAACGGCGGTATTTGAAAGATCCGAAGCTCATTATGGCATTCGTTACACAAAATATTTGGGTGATGGAGATTCAAGAGGTTTTTCATCAATACTTGCCCTGAATCCTTATGACACTCAAGTAGAAAAATTAGAGGGCATTGGGCATATCCAAAAGCGTATGAATACCCGTCTTTTGGATCTCAAAAGTAAAAATAGAGAAAAAAATTAAGTGATGGAAGAAGCCTAAGTGGACGCAACCGACATTTTAATTTCCAAAATTCAGAGGTATTATGGTATGGCCATTATAAAAATTATCAATGATTTTTATACAACATGGAAACTGCTGTTTGGGATGTTTATTTCCATCTTTTATCTACAAATGAGAGCCCTCAACATGGATTGTGTCCCTCGGGTACAAATTCATGGTGCAAGTTTCAGAAAGCAAAAGCTGAATTTAACGAAAAGCATTATGATCATAAAAAACATACCCATGTGTCTTCTTCCCTCATGAATGAAATTAAGCCAATTTTTAGAGATTTAGCAATCACAATTTTTAAGCTCAGCAGGAGAATTCGCCCGGTCCCGTGCGTGCGTATACTCTCGGAATGCATGGACCTGGGGAAACTCTTCTTTCGCCGGTTCTGAAGGGGTTAAGACTTATTGTTTCATGTAATTATCTCACATATTTTGTAACACTTTATATCTGTAATAAAAATTACTTCATCTCGTAAAATGAAATGAACAGTAATATTCATAAATATTACTAAAAGAAACTTAATCGTAATTTGTGACAAAAGTACTTTAATCATTATTTATCGATTTTATGCATTATGTGTTTCACAGACATCATTTAAAATGGATTATAGTGATATTAAATTGTTTCTGTACATTTTTCGCACACGATTTTTATGCAAGATACATTTGTTAGTTGCATTTCCATTACACTCTTTAATTTCATACTTTTTGCCCTGCTAGTTTGATACCACGGGCATCGCGCCAAGTTGTTGTTTATGTTTGTCAAGATGGGCAATAACATTACAATATAGTTACCTTGATATTTTTATCGTCTGGTGAAGTGGTTGCCATGGAGATAACATATGTTAGAAATAATTTTTATTGGTTCTGTTCCCGCGGTAATCATATTAAATTCAGAGGATTTTATTTCGATTTCTTTTACAATTTAACCATTTTCATTGCAATCCCGAGTCAAAATATATTTCAGTCTTCTGTTTTACTTAATACTATTTTCAAATATGGATATTTCTATTATCATTGCAGAGAACTAGGATATATATTTTCAAAAAAAGGAGTGTTATGTTTTTAATTATTTCTATAAATCGTTTATTTTCAATTTATTTTACTTTTTAAAAATGTTTTTTGTTTCTTGTTCGATGAAATTCGTCGAAGAAACTTGCAGTTTTTGGAACATAGCAAGCTTTCAGTACTTTTTAGTTGCTATTCGTTAAAATTTTTAATATATTATGTAATTATTTTATTAAAAATATAAAAATACAATTAGAATGTGTAATAATCATAATATACGTTATTTGTAATAATTATTTTATAAATATTATTACATATGTTATTTATTTATAATGATTATTATTTTATTTATTTCTAAGTATTATGTTATTTATTTCTAAGTATTATGTTATTTATTTATTATGTTATTTATTTACAATTATTTTGTTTATAATTATGTCAAATGAGTATTCTTATATCTGTACGATTCTTATTATATTGCTATAGGATGATTGTTCTTTTTTATAAAATCTATTAAATTATATTACGTGATTATTATATAAAATAATAAAAAGTAATACCAATGAATATCTAATAATTATAACTATTTAGTATTATATGAATATTACATATAATAATTTCTATAACATTATATTTAAAGATTATTGTATACTGCATAATATTACTATTAGTAAATAGGATTTTTTTATAATATTGATACTAAGTATTTATTGATCTTGGTTAGTCTCAAGCAATTCCTAGATTCTTCATTTGAAATCTATTTTAATTTTTTTCAAAATAGTTCTTTAAAATTATTTTCCTGACGCGTCTTACCGCTAGGTCACGATCTTGAATTTCATTCCAAAGGCATGCGCTGCTTGGCGTGATTCTTTATCACACAAAACAGTGTTTGGCGCCGTACCCCGTGATATCAAACTAGTTCCTTTTTGCAATTAAACGAATTTGTTACTTAAATTCAGTACATACCTGATTTTTAAAATTTCTTGCACAATTTGAACATAAGTCATTAGCTAAATTTTGTATATATAGTCTGTTTTAGAAATAGATTTATCCAATAGTTACCCAATAGAAATTTTGCTAGGAAATAACTGTCGATCGTTATGTTTTCATCAGTCTTGTAGCTCTTTATACAATTTTTTCCAAACTTCCGAAATCATGGCAAATTTGTCTGTTAGAAGCCTCTCAGTTTTTGCGGATTTAAAACCAAATCTTAAAAAAAGAAATTCTCGAAACCTGTTTCGACGCATTATTTCTTAGCAAAACAGTTAAGCCCCTTTAAATCAAACCAAAGGTTTCTAGCACCACGATCATACAATATCGCTAGAAAAGCACAACTAATCTATAGTTACAGACCACGTGATATTGCGACGTGTGTGCGCGCGCGCATCAACTTCAGTGCATTTTCTTATATGCTCTCATAAGCTGCTGTCAATGAAAAGGAGTAAATTCATAACAAATTGACATTATGATTGGTGAACTTGTTTGATCACTGTTTTGTCGCATTTCAAGTCGCAAATCTGCCAGGACCATAACCATTTTGCAGTATCCATTCTGTGCTGTCTCTAGTAACATATCAGGATTTCTTGGAATATTATCAATTACATCTGCATTTCAGATTCTTCGCAATCACTGCCAACGCAATCTTATATCTTCATCGGAATCTAAATTAGAACAAAACAGCTCACCACCATCCGATTCATTCACAGAATGTTTTCGCCAAAAATTAGCAATTTCATCAGGGTTTAGACCTTTTCTACGATCCATTGTATGATCTCTGTACAAGGTTCGAAAATCGAATGAAATTTTTTGTAGGAGAAGATATGCAAATACAACGTAACAAAACACTTAGACGCAACAATTTTAGTGTAATCGAATCATTTCCACTTTGAACCCAGTAAAATTGCATTAAAGGTCAAGTAAATGTGTGATAGTACTTTAGGAAGTTGCTTTTATTAACGGTGCCTACGTAGCGAGTTATCTTTTGTTGAAGGACAGTCATTTCTAATGATAAGTTACCTTCGTATCGAAAAGACACCAGCAGACATTCTAGGTTATCTAAGTTATAAAATCTCTACAATAGTTAACCTAGGGCCACAAAACTTTATGTGTAATCATGAAATGATTAAAAGTCAGGAAAAAGTTGAACGGGGGAACAAGGTAAGCAGGCTCGTTGTGTCCAATCGACACAGATAGGTGTTCTAGTGTTAACGTGTATCAACACTTATATACGGTTAAACTTCAGTGGTAAAGCGGTAAGAGAGAGAACCCGTGACTCGACAAACACATATTCGCGACAACGAACCATTTAGTCAATGCGGACACGAGGGCTTTTGAAGACCAACGTAACTTCTGGACACTTAAATCAGCCCCAGTTTTCTCTTTAATTTTGCATTTTTCGAAAGCGAGAGCTTTTAAAAAATCTGAAAGATTTACCAAAGTATAAAATAATAGAATACTGATTTTAACTCTACTCTTTAACACCAGGCATGAAGGGAAATGATGGCCAGTCTGGTTTTTTGGCCGGGAGTGAATATTTGATTTCATGTACAGCGATGTGTTAAACCATTTCTCGATGGCAAAGTGGTTTTAGATTATTGGATGCAGGTAGATTTAATATGCATTTAAATCTTTCCGAGTGAAACTTAGAAATTTATTTCTAATTAATGTACTTCAAGACTGTTAGTGCAGTGAAGAAATAAAGGAGATTATATATATATATAGTTTTTTCAGATATTTATTAGGTAAAGTATTTTGATACTATAATATACTCAAATCTATAAATCCTTTTACAGAAAAACAATTTTCATTTCAACTCCATACACCTAACCTTCTACTCTCCTTGCATCTAATCACACCTTGAATCCCTCCTTATAAATGTAGACATCAAACATTTAAATGTTTAAAAGAATCGTGAAGCAATTTTGCGCATAAAAAATTGTAAAACTAATGGTGAAACGAAGCAAACACTTTATTAATTACAATATTACTAAAAATAACCAATTATTTCCCATAGGGGTTTCATGTTAGTGATAATTATTCAGTATTTCAATTTTGGAAAAAATTGCGAAGACAAGTAAATTTTCTGTTCTTAAAAGGCAAAATATTAAAGTTATTTCAACTAAAACATTTCAAGTCAATATCACTCTCCTAAAAGATTATACAAAACTAAACATGCAAGTTCAAACACAGAAATTATAACATAATTTTTGCTGCTGCCATGTTTTTACTCTTGCAAAAAAATTATAAAGTGTTTTGTGTGTGAATAAAATCACCTAAATAAAAGTAAACTTATCAGATTTCCTTTTTGGTCGTCACGAACAACATTCTTTCCTTTCTCTTTCAAAAGATTTTTAATATTTTCTAGATCTTCCCGAACAGCCTTTCCTGCCCGACCCTGGTCCTGCTGCACGGCCTCTGCTGCCCGAGCCTGGTCTTGCGCGGCCTCTGCTGCCCGAGCCTGGTCCTGCTGCGCGGCCTTTCCTGCCCGAGCCTGGTCCTGCTGCACGGCCTCTGCTACCCGAGCCTGGTCCTGCTGCACGGCCTCTGCTACCCGAGCCTGGTCCTGCTGCACGGCCTCTCCTACCCGAGCCTGGTCCTGCTGCAAGGCCTTTCCTGTCCGAGTCTGGTCCTGCTGCACGGCCTCTGCTACCCGAGACTGGTCCTGCTGCACGGCCTTTCCTGTCCGAGCCTGGTCCTTCTGCACGGCCTTTCCTACCAGAGACTGGTCCTTCTGCATGGTCTTTCCTATTCGAGCCTGCACCTGCTGCACGGCCTTTCCTACCCGAGCCTGGTACTGCTGCACGGCCTCTCCTACACGAGACTGGTCTTGCTGCATGGCCTTTCCTACCCGAGCCTGGTCTTGCTGCACGGCCTCTCCTATCCGAGCCTGGTCTTGCTGCATGGCCTTTCCTACCCGATACTCGTCTTGCTGAAAGGCCTTTCCTACCCGAGCCTCGTCTTGCTGAACGCCCCTCGTCTGTTTGCTCTCTCGCGTCGAATCTCTGGCTGGCTTGCTGCATTTCGAATGGCTGTGCGTGTCTGACAGAGTCTGGCACAGCTGCACAAAGCTTTTTACCTTGACTGGGTCTTGCAGCTGGTTTGTATTTTGCGGATGACTTTGTATTTTAAGTGTTGGCTCATCTAATAAATCTTTTACTACCTCTAATTTTAGAAGCTGCTCACTATCTGGTATCTGAATTTCCTGTATCTGAATTGTATGAGTTATAAACCCTTGCTGACTCGGATTCTTTTCTTTTTCGCACTCTGGAGGCAAATCTGTTTTCTCCAATAGATTCCCCAAGTCCTCATGCTGGTCACATTTTTGAAGATAAAATACTTGTTGCAGTTGCTTCTCTTTAATCGCCTTTCTTTGAGTCAACAACATTTGTTCTTCATTTCGAAAAGTAATATTTGCTTGCAGTCGCATCAAAATTAAATTTTTTCTTTCGTCTTGTATATTTTCTTCATCGTCCATCAAATAAATTTCTAATACTTGCTCAGGTGGTGAATGTCCTCTTTGTTCTTTATGTGTTTCATCTAGATCAGAAGTTGGTTCTTGAAGGAATTTTGCTTCTTTCATAGGGCTGACAATGAGGGGCGAGCTTGAAAATGACTCGGGCAATAATTTTGAAACTTCCGAATCCAGTGAAGCCCAAAATGTACTGGAAGTTTCTTCCTTCTCAGAAATAAATATTTCCATTGCTTCAGAAACTTCTTTCAAAGCGACAAAAGGAGCCAGATGGACACCCCTTTGATACGCCAGGATCGAACACTGTGATATTAAAGTACAGTACCTTATCACTTCCGTAACTGTGTTAACAGAACTAAAAATACTCCTCCTTAGATGTTCTGCGACGTAATAAAACATATCACAATCGACTTTTGAAGCTTTAGTCACAATCATGTACACAAAATAAATGTTCGTTTCCTCATCCTCCAGATATTCCAAAACAAAGTTCTGGATAGTTGGCGAAAGAGAAGTTGACCGAATATTTTTCAAGAAATACTTATGAAACTTCCAACCCATTTTTCGATGTTCCATGACAAAGTTAATTAAATTGACGGCAAACGTGTATTCCAATCCTTTGGCTGACATCTTTTCTCTGTTCAGTAACAGTTCACGAAGAATGCAAATACCAACCGAATAAAAAAAGTACCTGAAGATAATGTTTTATACCTAATAGCTGTTGCCAGATGAAATCAAAGGAAAGGAATAAACAAGTCATAATTGTTTAGTTTGACTTATGACCGCGATAGCCCAGTGGTCATGGTTGCAAAGTTGTATCCGGTGTGGCTTCTGTTGAGTCGTGGGTTTGAATCCTAATGTCACTGTAGACCCTCCAGTGTAGCTTAAATCCTCAATTTGATGTGGTGTAGAAGTTTGAAGAATGGGCTGTCTCTCAGTTCAGATGCTATCCTCATAACTTTGTCAAGAGAGCTACTACGGTACAACAGAACAGTACGAGAGCTAATACAGAATAATATGATTCATCCTCAATAGCTCTCGTGTTGTTCCGAAATTCGTTTTAATAGACAATCTATTAATTAATTAAGTTTAACTTCTAGCCATTATCAAGGGCCGATATATATAATAACTAAAATAAAATATGGTTCATTATAGAAAAATAGTTTCCATTCGCTTCACATATCAATATTTGTACTAAAGCGTAATGAAAAGGATATTTACAATGAATAATTGATTTTTACATTAGTATTTCCGTTTTCGAATTTCCTATTATTCTCTCCCAATGATCAGAATTAAAAGATATTTCATTTATTATTTGAAAACGTTCAAAGTACACCTCGAATTAAAACATTTTCAGGTACATCATATACTTTTTAAATCAGTTTAAATAGATTTACAAAAAAATATTATAAATGCATGACTTAAAATAAGTAATTGAATAAAAGATTAAGTCACACCATCTGAAGCGACACGAGAACTATTAGTGACATCCATAGTCAAGTAGAATTTGAATGAAAGGACGAAGACGACACCAACTGAATATCTCCTTTCCCCATCATAGCAAGCGAGTGAGGGAATATCAAAATCGCAGTTTTCTGCTATTTAATGAATTTTGGAAGGCGGACTTCATATTTATAAATCAGGATCAAGTTATGAAGACGACACTTAAGCTGTCACCTTTCTCCTACCTTCCACACCACACTAATAGGAGAACGTATGAGCCTCGACCGATTTCATGTGATTCGACCTTCTCCGCATAGCGGGTCTTCAGCGTAAGGCGTAAACTCATGACACACCAGTCACGATTCCCTTACCTTGACCATTGGGCTACCGCAGCCACCTCACCATATCAAAATGGGACTTTGAGCTGTAACAAGCGTCTGCGGTAGGCGAGTGGTTATCATGGTGAGCTCTGACAGTGGGTTCGAAACATAGTGCTAGTGAAAATCAGCCGCGTAAAGGGGCTGATTCACGTTACATTTGTCGGGGCTCAAAGTCCTTACGTTGTCGTAATGTAGGAGCTGGAAGACGGCATTGCAGCTCAGGTGACAACCTCGTCACTTGACCTGGGATATAAATTGCGATATCTTTCGTCAAAAGATCTCGTGTTTTTTAGTGCGACTTTAATGCATTTCCCCCGATCCGCATCAAGAAGCTTACGTTTGTTTCCTGCTGTAGCGGTATCATCTATATAAGAGAGTAACAACCTCTGTCCGAAATTGATTTTTTTGGTATGGTGGTTTAGTTTCTCGGTTTAGGATCCAAAAGTAGCGGGTTCTGTCCTCCAGATAAGCGCGCCACTTTTATGGTGACCCTGGCTGAACTCAGAAAAAGGCAACTTTCTGAACTGTCGTGGCGCCATCTACCCCCTAAAAGAGCAACCCAAAACTCATCAGACTTAATTGATGCAGCTGACTCGCCAGACTCATTTGACCTGAGTAGCCGACCGCAACTCCTCCAATTACGACAACAACTGTTCGTGCAACTCACTCACCATAACAACTATTTATCGTTCGTTCCCTTATCCACCGACTCCCTGGTGAGGGTGTGTGTAGCGGTATCATCTATATAAGCCGATAAAAACCTCCATACTGAAGTAATAATTTTAGTATTGTGGTTAAGTTACTAGGTTTCGGATCCGAAGGTAACGGGTTCTCTCCTCCGGATATATGCGCGCAACTTTATTAGTGAACTCAGCAAAAGGCAAATTTCTATTCTGTACTCCGGATAAGCGAGCCACTTAACTGTCTTTGTTTACGAAAAAAATTAAGTCAGATTTTTATTTTTCATTATCAGATTATTTTTTAATTTTTTATTATTACTGTTTTAAATGAATATTTTAAACATTTTTCAAGTTTATACACAGAGAATTATAATGATTTGGTTTATTAGTTATTAAAATTGCACTTAGAAACAATTGGAGTGGTATCAATCTCGAAACACGTAATTTTTAACCATGGGCAAGTGACGAGAATTATAAATTAGAATCGTTTTCTATGAAATTTCATACAACGCCAACATTAAGGAACCTAACTTTGGGCAAACTTAATATGGTCAAACTTAATATGCAATATGGGAATCTCTAGTAACCTGAGGAATTGGAATTCACTATTGAAAGTAACGCCATTGCGATTTCACCAATCGTCTTTCATTGGCATATTTCATTGAAATGAATATTTCATTTGATACAAGATTTTCACTTAATATTTATTAAAGGTAGAAATAGGCAACCAAAAATTAAGGAATTAAATCATTTTTAGTTTAATATATATATATATATATATATATAGAATGGGAAAGAGTGCTGAAACATATTCGAAAATTTCGGCAAGCATCTCTCGATTTTAATACTTTCTTTGAGAAAACAATAAAAATGAAGTTAAAGGAACCATCAAAATGGGCACTGTAAATGTTTAAGCAAATGGTCTCGGGAATAATAGCCTTTATTGCTCAATATCCCACTAAACCGGTGACTATCACTGTATCAAATGCCTCCAATATTCGTTGAAGAATAAAAAAAAAATTTTTTTTAAAAATTGTTTTGTAGAATATAGTAAACTTTTTTGTTACACAAAATTATTGAAATAGTAATTACGAATAAATTTAGAGTACTTGGTAAAGCATTTGCTTAAACTTATACAAAGCATGTAAAAGCAAAATAAATAAATGGGATCAAAAATATTTTTATGTGCTTTTAGAAATTAAAATGAAACGAGGAAAAAAATGAGTTTATTTGTTTCGAATGAAATTGAAGAATGAATGAGTTACACAAGAAAACGAAACAAATCTTGTAAATTTTTACTCATTAATTTTGTGATTGTGGCCTTAACTGTGTCATAATTCCTTTTGTGATAAATGAATGAATAAACATGCCCTATATTATTATTTAACCTATCGATTTTGGTTGTACATTAATCAAAGACCTGAGTTTAGTTATACGGGATGTTCCAACTGGAGCCATGGGACCATGGTAGCCTAGTCGTCAAGGTAACGAATTCATGGCCGGCGTGTCATGAGTTCGAGCCTAGTACCTCTGAAGAACCACTATGTAGGGAAGTGATGCAAGTTGAATCTGTTGAGAGCTCGAATGTCCTTCCGTTGGTTTAGTGTTGAAGTTAGGAGGGGGATGCCAGCTCGTCCTCGTCATTTGGCCATGGTTCGAAATTACGAGATCCGTCGACAAAGGCTTACAAACAGGTGAATAGTACGACATTAATCTTCACTCACTTATTTAACTTAAACCACAATTTATAGTCCTTTTTCCAGTGTTGGAAGTTTGTTTCTCTTTATATATAAATGCATATAATTTTCTTTTGATGTAGTATCGATTATTATTATTTTTTTTTAATTTCTTACTATCTAAAGATGAGGAGGTTACTGTCCGGGGACACATCTTATAATTTCGAAACATGATCAATGACAAAGATGATATTTGTGAGCTACAATGCACCCTTATCACTTCTAAAGTGAATAATTTTGAATAAGTGTGTTATGAAATAAAACACTGATCACCTGAACTGCATGGAATGGCACAAACATAAAGTTTACTATTCTAAAAGTGGGTTATATGCTCGTTACGGAAAGGAATCCTATTTAAGCATGATGCCATCGGACACTCATCCAGGCATAAAATTATCGTGACTGCAGAAGCTGTGTGGTATAGTATTTAAGTCAGAAAAGAGTGATAGAGAGGTACTATCATAAATGTTTTACTCCTCATTTAATTATGGCATTACGAAAATCATCATTAACAGTCTTCGGGGACTTTTAACTCCAAATTGAAAAAAATTTAAAGAAATTTTTCTAAATTCTAAAACGAAGATAAATAAAGTTTTAGCAAACGCTCAAATTTCTCCATTAAAAAATCCAGCTCTTGAAATATTTTTTTATAAAAAATTATCAGAAAACTTACTTGATTTATTATGGGCTCTGTCAAAAGCAAGATAGTACATATTTTGCAACAGTAACCAGAAACCTACAGTTATCCGAATTCTATAAGATTCATCGTAAATTGTGACGATGCACGTAGTTTTAATTGAGTTAAAATCATTGACTCGGCATGCCATAAATGTAGAACAATTAAATACATTCTATTTAAACAACCAGGCTTTAAACATTTTTCGATAGGCATGTATTAAATTAGTAGTGTATTTCATTGCATTAATATTACATAATAACATGAATTAAATAATTAAGAATTTGTATATTGTAATAAACTTCTGCACAATTTTTTTTAATGAAAATATTTTAATATTTTCCACAATTAATTTATACCTTTTCCAATAAAAACCTTTTATTATGTATCAATTTTATTGATTTCAGAGATGTATTACATAGCTTCATGTTCCTTAATTGTCACCCAAAAAGCTGTAACCTAAAGGTATCGAACATATGACAATGATAGTTTCCACATTTCTGCATTTCTCTGAATATTTCGAACTAGTTCCTGCTAATACAATACACTCTTCCAACCATGAAAAGAATTCTGTATGCACACGTGACTCAGTGTGCTACAGTCTTTTGTGCTTACTTCGTATTCATACTTCTAGTGTGTTTCTCTCTCCAAAAATCTGATATTGTATTTTCGAAACAATATAAAACAATCCTTCGCTTCGACCACCTGCTTAAAAAAAGTCAAAGGTCGTTTATTTCAGCTTCTATGTCTTAAGTTTCAAGCGTCATTTTTTATATTGCAAATCATTTTAAGGAAAAAGGTTTTTTTTCAAAATGTCTATATTTTTTCTGGCTGTTTTATGAATGTTAGGAAATTGTGAATGCAATAGAATAAGCAATACTTTTTTTTTGTGAGATCTTTAAGCTTTCTACTTATAATAAAGTTCGAAAAGCATTCAAGAATATGTAAAATGTCTTTAAACATACGCCGTGTGATGTAAAGAATTTAATGCCGTCTTTTCATTTTATACGAGAATTTAAGTTATCCGACTACTTGCGACGGCTTTCTTTTCTTAAAAAATGGAGTTATGGGGATTTTTTGTGGTTTTAAGATATGTTTATTATGCTTAAAGAAAAATATGCTAAATATAAAAAGAGAAAAGTAAATTATCATTACTAAAATGGGAAAAGATGTGGGTAAAATATTGCAAAAAGTAACATAAAATGGCCCATTATGTACCAAAAACCTATGAACAAATTTTCAATTTTTTAATTCTGATGTGTTATGTTATTCATTTTTGAAATGACCTATAGGATATACATATAAGAGGTATTTTAATTTTTGTCAAAAACTAGAGCACTTTATTTGAAAGTTATATGAAATTGATTTTAAAAAAGTGATTATATTAACATAAGGAACTGTTAATTTTGTAATAAAGCAGTGATTGATAAATCTGATAGTCAAAACACTTCTACTATGATACAGAACATACATAAAAAATTTCAGTTAATTATTCTTAAAACCTTTTGTACAATCACTGTCCCCATTTGAGCATTTTCAGAAAGAAATACATTTCGATTAAAACGCATTTTAAAGTATTACATATTGCTTAAAGTAATGGTATCTGCTTGAACTAATACACTTGTAGTTTTTGTTTTAATAAACGGAAAAGTAATAAACTTGATATTTTTATAAAGCTAATAAGATGGCCTATAAATTAATTTTATTAAAAAAGATTGTGTGTCGCTTTTTTGCAAAGTTCACAATTTTAGAGGGTAATCGGATACCTTAAGGCTTTGTATAGTTGAATTTTAAAGGAAAAAATGTAGTTTTTTTTTATTGCGATACTTGGTCAAGGTACAAAACATAAATATGGAAGTAATAAAACTGTACTAATAACTGTCTGATCGATTTATCATAATTATTAAACAAGAAAACAGTTGATATTTGCTTAAAAAATTAATTTAAAACAATGCAATCTTTACATTTTCTATTTTTATTGTATTTAGATATAAGCACTATTTTTATTTACTTTAAAAAAAAACATTTCCTTGCAGTTTTACATCGTATAGGTGAATAGTGCGAATGTTTCCATACTGAAATTTCGCATAGTTATGCGTAATATAAATTGACTTCACTGATATTCTTTGGGCTATTATAAATATTTAACTAATTATTCCTGCCAGCTTATTAGAGATAAAATTTTTAAATAAAAAAGAAAATCCTCATTAGGAATCCATTAGTTCTGGATAGTTTTTTCTTTTTTTATTGAAAACATTTGTAATTTTTCATATACTTCGAAGTAACACATGAGAATTGTGGAAGTAAGTAATGAATCCATTATACTGAAGGGGAAAATTTAAAATTTATGAAAGGGTTTAAATGTTTGCATCAACTTTAGTGAGATGATCCAAAGCTTTTCTAGTGTAAATTAATTATTGAAAATCTAAAGGTCAAATAATATTAATGCCCATGAAAGCCAGTTTGATAACATTTCTTTCTCTGACACTTGGAGCATAGACGGAGAACATGTTCTACAGTTTTCTTGCCGCCAATACAACAATCACAGGAAAATGACGGAACCAAATTAAATTTGCTCAGATAATTTTTAAAGTTAGCATGACCAGTGAGAAAATGTGTTTTTTGTATTTAGTAAAAAAATTATGGAAAATTTCTTGTTAAGGTCACTTCATTTTAAATGAGATATTTTTGGTTGCAAGACTTAAGAATATTATCCGGATAAATTGATAAACTAGTTCAGTGAAAATGAAAAAAAAAATGTTCTTTCAACAAGTATTAAATTTACTCCAAAGCCTATATTGTGCAGACCCAATAGTTTATTCCTACCTATTTATTTATCTTTTAAAATTAGTTATTTTAAATAGGGGGCAAAATCCTTTAAGAGTAGGCCTGAGTAAAACCAAAGTTAGGAAGGGAATTATATTCAGTAAAAACTGTAACACATTTTCTTGTAGATGCCTTAAATATAAATGGAATATAACTGTATCGGAATAAAGCCAAATTTTGACATTTTGAAAGTTAAAGTAGTTAAAAATAGATATTTAAATAATTTATGTTTTAATGTACGTGTTTTATTGATATCTAGTGCAATCTGTATTAGAAATTAACACAATTCTTATTATAAATAAAAACAATCGATTTTCTCTTAGCTTTTGAGTTAAAGCGTAAGCTTTCATCGAATTTAGTATTGAATTTTATGTATTATAATATGTAAATATGTAACTAAATATTCTGAAATAATTATTCAGGTTTCTTTTCTAAAACCATGACAGGAAATCCACTGTGGTATTGCTCTAAAAAAACTGTATTCACAAAATTATTTTTAATACCGTATCTTTAAAACAAAAATATTAATACCTATAATAATATATCTACTACCTTACCAACGTCGCACCTGCTGAACTTAAATATCGTGTAGAAAATCGCATTAGTATTAGTCATATGCAAGATAGCCCGAAATTGAGAACTATCTGACTTCGAGAGGAGTATAATTGTCGGATATCATAGAAATGGCCTAAGATGCATATCTAGTTAGCTCAACATTACAAACCAACAATGTTTTTTGTGATTAAAATTGGAAGGTGAGTGAAGATCATTGGAATGAGTTTCGACACGACATACCAATGAAGCTAAGAGATAGATACCGACTGTGCCGTTCAAAAATATTCGAACAGAACAACCCATTTCGATGGCCTACATATTCCATTAGTTGCAACAAGCATCTGAGACTGTTGTCTGGATAAATACCATCCACAAGGAAGCCCATTTGGTTGGTTTCATCGTTCTAGAGTGATGAATCCAGGTCCAATCTCTTCTAGTTGGATGACGAAACTTGGGTTTAGAGTATACCTGGGGAAAAGTAAGATCCTATACAGTAAAACTTGACGGAGGTTGAATTAGGGTCTGGGGTCGTTTCTCGTGGTATGAACTGGAATCCTTGTTATTTAATACTCATGAAGGATCAAAAGGAAGGACAAAACAAACACATGTGGACATTTAATTGATACACAAAAGGGTTTCGTCTCTTTCATTTTGCACATCTCAGATTTTATAGCTATCTGAACCAAGAGCATTGAAAATCATATGAATTCCATTAATGATTGGCATGACTGATGAGATAAGGATGCGGATAATACAATATTGCATCATTTCAAGGCTTCCATCTCACAATTTGCTAACAAAGTAGTTTTTCAAAAGATAAAGTTGTGATTAAAAGGACCACACTTTAGGTGGGTAAACTAAAGAAGTTTTTGATCACGCAATGTCAATGAGTGAAAACCATCATACATTCAACAAAAGTATCACTATTTAAAAAATGTACGTATTTAAAAAGCGCTTAATGAGCAAAGAATACTAGATATGAAATCTGCCTGCAATATCATTAATAGTATACTGCACTCAAAGTCAAATCTTCAAACCTAGTAATATTTTGATTCTCTGAATAAGGAATGGGTGTAAATTTTTTTTCGTGCAAATCCTTTCAAATAATAGTTCAATTTTCTTGTATATGACAAGAAACTGCTCTAGTATTTGCGTGAGCTTTTCGTCCACAAGTTGTAACATGGTTTTTCCATTTGTAGATGTCTCACAATCATTTATCTCAACCTCTCTCATATATATTATCAATAAATAAGCAACTATCACTGAATTACAGACACAATCATTAAAATATTTTGGGATTTTAGGGTATCCCAAAAACAACGAAAACGTTTCCTCATGCAGCTATAATTCTGATTTGTCATTGCTGACTTCAACAAACAACATTAGATGTAAGTCTAACATTTCGAAATTTGTAAAAGGACGTTTATTTACAACTGTATTAGACCGTGGTAGCGCGTCACCTTCTGGTGTCAGTTGCCAACATGTGATATAATTATTCCGTCACAACAAGCATGCTTGTAACTGTTGTTGGTGATTGTAATTCAGTCTTATCCATTTCATACTTAATTTTTCATGTATCATACTTCCACGTTCAATTCCTCAACCATACATTTATTCACAAAAATATATTTTATGAACTGTAGCACTCTTCAAAAATCGTCAATGTTTTTAAAATCAACATGTATTTAATTTTATATCCATACAAATTAGTCGAGGTATTCTTTTCAATAATAATAAAAAATACTAAATTCTTTCAGAAACTTTGATGTTCGTTTCAAAAATAGCATTCGTGAAAACCGTTTTAAACCCAGCTGAACTATAACATTTTACCAAAATGTATCATTTTTATATAAGATATTTTGTTGATATTCTTATAGGAACTTGAACGTAAGCGAATATCATTGTACATTTCTGAAATGCTGCTTTATCTAAATATAAAGGAAAATATTCCATTCAACCTTTGCAGCATCATATCATGTGACTGTTGCAAATAATTTAAACCCTGGCTGCAAGTGAGAGGAATTCAATGCAATGATATTTGAAGTCGCAGGGATTAGCCTTCATGACTTTCACTCGCTATAGAATTTTCGGATTTATTTTGGTAGTGAATGGCTACTCAAATTACAGTTTCATTTGGTTGAGCGAGATAATACCTAGAAAGTGTGCCGCGAATTAGGAAACACATTTACTTACTTTCTAAAAGATCAAACTGTATATTTGTATTAAACATGACAAAATATAGAGCAGGGCGATTTCGTAAAATTGAATTTAGATCCAGTGTATTGAACTTAAAATTAAGAGTGTGGAAAGTCGTCTTCCTTAGGTTTGTACAGATGTAGTAATGGATACTCACAATTTATGCACAGAATATATGTTTATTGATAACCAAATTATATGCTTTTATAATTTTAGAGTTTTCAATTAGATGTTTGGGCTTTAAAATCAAATTAATAATTTAATTATAAAAATGGTTCTGTGTTTTTAGAAGTAACACATATTATAGCATAATTAATGCATATTGAATGCATTTCTATAACTTTTAATTGTTGTCAGAAGTTATAAAGAACTGTTTAGCCACTACAAGGTTTTCAAAATTAGGTACGAATCAATTATTCGGAGTCAAAATAAATTAATATTTTTTTGAAAATGCAAAAAAATTCTTCCAGCTTGGGCATAACAAAAACAATTTAAGTACTTTGTGTTTGTGTGAATGTTACACCAAATATATTTAACATACTTTAATAACATCTATTTTAGATTTTAAATTCATGACTTTATTTTACTGAAGAATGAATGAAAAGAGAATCGAGTTATTTAAGATATCCGAACACGTTAAAATGACCATATTCTGTTAAAAAACATATTTTTTATTTTTTATTTTATTGAACAGAGCTATCTTTTAGCTTTCCAAAACACTCTTTCTTTTGTTTTTTCTTTAACTAGAGGTCAAGTTTATAAAATTAAAAACCGGAAGTGAGTCTTTAATCTACCGGAAGTAGACATTTAAATGGTTCAAAATCTGTCAAAAATTAGTTTAAGGAGCAGTTCTTTTGGAAATACAGTTTTAAAATTCTTTTTAAGAAACAATACAAATAATTTAGTGTTTTACAATTTTGTGGCAACACAACATTTCTTCCAATAGTTTGGCAATAAGTGTTTGTGTTTACAAACTTTTCAATTGCTTTTAGCTCGAGTGTTTTGATTGATTTTGCTAACGGTGTCATTCTTTTTTTGCGAAATTTTAGTTTTATAATTTAAAAATTGTTTCGTCTTAAGTTATGGGTAATTGCAATAATCAAAATTCTACTCGTAAATATAAGTTTAAAGACAATAGATACACTAGTAAGATCAACAAAAATGTCAGATCTGCACCAACTGCAAGTGAAACTAAACTTCAGAATGATTCAAAAATGTCAAACACTGTAGAAAATGAAGACAAGAACGTAATTTTTAATTTAAAAATTTTAAATAATGTGATTTTCTTATTATGCTGTCCTGAATGTTGCGAAAATAAGATTCAACTTTTTGAAGATTCTGTGTTTGGTTTAGCATCTAATATGATATTAAAATGTAAAAACTGTACATTTTCCTGCTCCTTTTGTACATCCATGAAAGTTAACAAAATGCACAGTATCAATCTTTCTTTTGTTTTTGGTTTAAGAATCATTGGAAAGAGGGACACTCTTCTGCAAGGGAGCTGTGTTCAGCTATCAATGTGAACTCTCCTTCTAAGACAGCTTTCAGATGTCATGGAAAAAAAATTAGAACATGTGTGTGTTTTTAATAACGTTGCATATAAAATTATGAATGAGGCTGCAGCTGAGGTTCACAGAAAGAATAATTTCAATGAAGTTGTTCAATGCGGTGTGTCAGTTGATGGAACATGGCAACGTAGAGGACACTTGTCTTTAAATGGACGTGTTAGTGCCATTTCCATAGATACTGGAAAGGTTATAGACATTGAAGTCATGTTAAAAATGTGCAAATTATGTCCGAAGAAACCAGAAGACAGAATTTCAAACGAGTGTGTTAAACATGTTGGGTCATCTGGTGCGATGGAACCTGTTGGTGTGTATCGAATATTTGAAAGATCTGTTCAGATGAGAAAATTGGAATATGTGCATTTTTATGGAGATGGGAATTCTAAAAGTTTCGATGCTGTTAAAAATGTTTATGGTGAAAACAGCGTTGAAAAATTTGAATGTATTGGCCATATTGAAAAGTGCGTTGGCTCAAGGCTTCGAAAGTTGAAGCTGAAGCAAAATGTCTGGGAGGTCGTGGGAAATTAACTGATAGTTTCATCGATAAACTGCAAAATTATTATGGTTAGATCCAATGTCAATAACATAGAAAAAATGCAAAGTGCAGTAATTGCAGCATTTTTTCATTGCTGTTCCAACAAAAACCAACCGATGAAGGGCGAATGTCCAGTTGGACCCGACAGCTGGTTCAAATTTCAACGAGCTACATTTGACGGAAAGATGCATATTGATACTGGCAAGGGGCTTGCTTCCACAAGAAATAATTAAAATCATTAAGCCTCATTATATGAAGCTATGTAACAATCATTTATTGAATAAATGCTTACACGGGAAAACACAGAATGCAAATGAAAGTTTTAATGGCATTCTGTGGAAATTTATCCCGAAAGATATTTTTGTCGAGTTACAAACTCTGAGATTAGGAGCTCACATGGCTGTCATACAATTTAGCAAAGGTTTTCAAGGATTGTTAGATGTGTTAAACCTAGCTCAAATACAAATTGGTGTCAATACTGTAAGAGGTTTTGCTAAACTCAATGAAGAGCGCATTAGTGAATCGAAGCGTCATTCATTATCTCAAGTTAAAACCACCAGAAAAAAAAATAGATCACGAAAGAAAAGAAAATTAGCCAAAGCTGAAGTACAGGAGGGCATAACGTACAAATCTGGGGAATTTTAGCTTTCTATATGTATAATTTATATTAAACCAACAAAAGTTTAAAATTAAAATCCATTTTTCTCCAAATTGTTTTTACGCATAATGTATTCACGCTGAGTCTGATAACTCAAATTATTATGAATATATTTCTGTAAAACTTTTTGAACCTGATACTTATATTGTTTTCTAGAGTATGTACTAAAATATTTCTTATTGTATAAATATTTTTTTGATTTATGGCTAATTATTTAAATAATGGTCTTATATAAATATGACACATTTCCGAAAAAATTTACTCAATGAGCTCTAAAATTTTTAAATTTTAATAAAACATTAAAAAATTTTAGTACATACTCTAGACAAATGTATATAATTTGTTTTAGTAATATTTTTGCTGATATAAGTTCATTACTTTTTTCTCTAATTGCTTTGAAGTTTTTCAAATTATTGCTAAAATTTTACTTATAATTGTGATTTTTGTGAAATTTACATATTTTTAAAAATATATTGTTAGTTAAATATTAGTATTTATAGGTATTCATCTCTAAAAAAGCATTTATAATGTTTTGATATGCTATTTTTAAAAAAAGTACTCCGAACGTGTTCGGATACCTTAAAATATCTCCAACATAAGTATAACTGCAGAGTACATATTTTATTCTATAAACTTATACCCTTATGATTACAAATTATTTAGAAACAGTGGAATATTTCTCAAGACCCAGTTTAATATATTATATATAAATGAATTATTCGAGCAATAAAATAAGAATATTCAATTTTTATGAGCAAAATAAATACCTAAATAAACTTACACTACTTCCTATAGATTTAAAAAAATTCAGTAAATGGAGTAGTACTGCATTATGCACAGTTCTTTTTGAGAAGGAAACATTTCTACATTTAAAAGTGAAATGAAAAAAAAATTTAATTCTTTAAATTCTTAATTCTTTAAAGGTTTAAATTCTTTGCTTCCTACACTTATTCAATCTTAACTGCCACAACTTTAACTTTATGTGCTATCTTTTTCGTGCTGCTTACTTCAACTGCAACCTTACCCTTTCGAAGACTGGGTCATTATTATTACAAGCAGAGAACATTCCATGTTTGCTTCAATTTGTCAAAAAGGACAATCACATTTAGAAGTTCTAAATATTTGTAGCACGCGTTAAAAATTGCAACCAGTGTATTCCACAAACCTCATGATATTACATTAAGTTATGTGCAAAATAATTGTAAATATTTTAAATAATTAAATTTATATCATCTTCATGTTCTGATGTTATTCAAGCCACAACTTACGGTGAATAAATTTTATTTTTAGATAACATAATGTATTCAAATTACAAAAAATCATTGATTTATTCTAAAGGTATTAATGATCATTATTTATACTTTTATAACTATCAAAGAGTTATAAACAGTATGTTCACATAAAAGTTGTTATGTAACAGATAACTATATATTCATGTATGAAGTTGGTCCATACGTACATTTACGCTTTACTGAAGTGCTCCGAACTATATTATTTATTATTTATTAGAATTAGGTGATAAAAGAAAAAAAGATTTATGTTGATAAAAAATGGTGTATGTAACAGGGTCAGATATTTCAATAAAGTTATTTTATTGCCTCTCATTTATTACCTTAACTCGTGTAATGATGAATTAATTATTTTTTTTTTGAAATTGTGAGTCCTTTACAGCTGTCTTATTTTCAAGAAAGAAAATAACAATCTGAAGCATGACAGCTTGACATGTTTTTTTTAATGCATGCACTTTCTTTTTATAATGTAATTCTAATAAATGCATGCTAAGCCTTAATCCGTCAAATGAAAGAAGATACTTTTTTGAGTACTTGTTTACCACTTCTTCTGTGACAGGTGCTTGGGAAACAGTTAATGTTCTGACGACGTGTAATTAGAGGAACATCTGCTGCCAAGAAGAAAAAAAAAATCGCATTATTCTTAAAGCTTTATGAGTTAGAAGCATTATTACATAAATAATGCCCCTGATATATGATAAAAACGTAGCTGAAAAATTTTTTTTTTTAATATAAGTAATATAAGAAACATATTTAGCTTATTTTTCGCGCTCGTGATTGCTTTCTTTATTTTATATTAAGTTGGACATTTAAAAAACCAAAAAAAGTTTCAAAGGTAAATACAACTGAAAAATTAATCGCTAATTTTATTCATTACTATAATCTTGTGTCAACTGTGTATTTAGAAATAAACTTTATTTTAATAGAAAAAAATTAAAATTTTTATGCAACAATCAATATTTAAATTTAAAAAAATACGGAAAACACCTCGAACTTACAAGATAGATGGAACTGAGAAATAACCACGCAAGTTGAATTCGAGTTATTCGGGTATGATGTGCATATTAATAGGTATAAATTATTTTTATTTGGTGCCGGAGACGAAGAAAAATAATGATTTAGAAAAAAAAAGTGCGTGTGTTTAGTTTTTCTCCCGTAAAATTTCCTCTAGTATGCTAATATTTTTTTTTTATTTCTTGTTTTGTTGAAAAATACACTCATTGTTGGAGTCTATATTTTCTAAAATTTGTATTCCTTTTTCATTTATCTTAGAGTTTCTGTCAAATTCCCAACCATCTTTCTACTTTCTAATGGAACTGTGTATAAAGACTCAAGTTCTTTAAAGTAATACTTTTGCTCATGAATTCCTGTGAGCTCATTTATTGTCAGCTCCTGATTGTAGACATTCAGCAGTTTATGGACGCCATGACTAGCCACTTCAAAAATTATTTGCCTCACAAGATCAACAACTTCAACCATTTTACCAGTTTCAACAGTTTTACCATTTTTTCCCCTCAAACAAAGGACGAATCGACGAGATTTGACAATCGTATAACTCAGGGTTCGCCTAAGTTGTGGTATAACTGTAATTAAACCACATCTTCGTTTTCAAAAATATTATTCCGTAGTGAGCCCCTTGCTTTTGTGTGAGGATTTATAGAAGGAGGAACCATTATTAACAAAACAACCTTTATTTTATCATTTCAATCCAGACTATAGCCTGCAACAATCAGAGGCTATGTCCGTGAGCCTTCTCCAGCTGGCTCGGTTTGGAGAGATAGATTGCGAAAGGTTTGTGACGGATCTATATGGGCTTATACTAATTCCTTCTTTTTCCCTTTCAATAAAAATATTTATTTCAACCAACCTTCATCGAGAAACCAAACGTGATTTATATAAATAAGGAATATTATATAAATTTGGTTTTCGCGATTTGAAGAGAGCGAAGTGAGAAGTCAAGTTAAGTAAAGTGAAGAGAGTGAGAAGTCGACACGTAGTTGTCGACAAGTTAAGCAAGGTTGATACGTTTGATGTGCGCAAAGAGAAGTGGATTCGAAGATTGAAAAACATTGAAATTAACTAATACGGAGCGTGGAGTCTTCGTCAATTCATCCAGATAATTTGAGTGCCTGAAATTCTCCGTGAGGGATCGGCAGCATTAAGAAGCAACGTACCGTAAATTTGATAAAGTAAAATTTGATTATTAGTGTGCGGCGTAGTTGTAAATGTGCGCGTTTAAGCTATCTTAGATTCATTTGAGGTACCGTAATATTATCCCCGCTTGTATATATCTCACCTCTACACTCTACGATAGTTATATACCTTAATTAAAATTGTGTTGTGTCTGCTTTTATTAACTGATAAGAGTCAATAAATCAGTTTGAATTGGAATAATGTCTTTGGATCATTTAGTTCCTCCTACACATCTAGCCGGGTCTTCAGATAGACAGGAAGGTATTAATGTAAGGGGTGGCTACAGGTCACCACAGGTTGACTTCTAGATCCCTAAGATCTATCATAGCCGTATCAACCCACTTGAAGGAAACCTTCCTCTTTTTCATGTCTTTTTCAATCAAATACTGCGAACATTTCATTCGGCTGTTTGAAGAGCAAGTCAGTTTTAATCTAATTCTAAATATTTATAAGGAAAGAAAAAGAATTATCAGTAAATGCGCTAAATATTGGCAGTGTTCCTTGAATCCATCACGATGATTTCTATTTTATTCAGAAACACTCACAATTAAATATAAACTCAATTATATTCTAACAACAACACGTTCAATTGCTTTCATCGTTTTCTTCTCTTTCTTCTGAAACTCCCTTGTATAACTTTAAATAATATATTTGTTTTGTGTAAATCATAGTTCCTTCACAGAAACTGGTTCTCCAAACAAGCGGTGTGCGACGCCCATCCGGTATAGTGGTAAGTGACGCTGACTGCGGTGCCGTAGGGCCTGGGTTCGAATTCCAGAAAAGGCAGGGATGTGTTTGAACTGTAATCCTTCATGAGTTTAAAGTCCTTTCTCTGTGATGCGTGTTTCATACTTACTTCTGAAAGCCCTCGTGTGGTGCTTTGTGGTGCAAGGGGATTTCTAAATGTGCTCAATAAAAAAAAACATGCATTGTCTGAAAAATATTTCTTCTAGCGAATTATTGAAACAACCAAAGAGAAACTGTGACAGATATTTTATTAAAAATAAGTGTATTTATAATATAAATTCACATCTACTACATATATTTTAAATATTAAATTCAGTACGACAAGCGCGTGATAAAGAATCATAAAGTGTTCTTATTTTTAAATGATGATTGAATAATATGTTTCCTACACCCAACGTTTCAGAATTTTAAATGTTTTGCCTGTACAATTAAGCATTTATCTTTATTTAAACATATGCAAAATAAAAAAATACTTGACTAAAGGTTTTTATAATTATAAAAGCTGAATTTTACTAAATTGCTACATATTAGTTTTACTGGTTATCCATGTTATTTAATATGATGGTTATCGCCATGAATGTTCAATGCAGAAGTTCAAATTAAACATGCTTTAACTTAAACAGTAATCTTAATGCGCTTTTAACATATATCCGAATACTTCTTTTTGCACAACTTAAATGAACTTGTTGCGTGTTTCTTATCAATATTAAAGAAAACCGCATGTTCGTAGGTATTAATAATTGATTTCTTGTCAAATATTATTCATTTCCTCAAAAATAATTACCTATTATAATTAATTGAGCTATGTTAAATTATGAAATTATTAATATTAAAATATTTATCTATCAGTCAAACCACTCTATCGCAAAACATTAGAGTAGTTAATTATCTGCGTTAAAGTATTCAATACTTCTATGTAGAAATATAGAAAGCTTCCACATAACAGCATCACTCCCATTTTCTATAGTATTAGGCATATAACTATCCTTTAAAGAAGCCTTCATACACTAATTTGTAATAATTGAAGTATATTTCTATAAACAGTTATAAAAGACCGTTAAAGTGTCAGTATGTTGCCGTTAGAGTGTATAATTCAGTTATTCCATAGAATAACTAGGTATTTCATGAAATAAGAGACAAGTCAGTTAAAGTAAATAATAGATGAAAAACTTCATACTTTTCCTAGTTATTCTATAAAATAACTAAGGATAGACCATTAAAAAGTGAAAAATAAACCCAATTTCAAAGATATTTTACAAATTAATTGAACATAAATAGCTAAAATATCTCGAAAAATACATTTTATATCTTTCGGATGAGTAATTGATAAATAATAAGGGAAATTAGATGATTTAATTTATTATTGCACATATTGCTAACATTAGTTAAACAGAAAAGGGGAAAAGAATATTCTGCAAAAATAGATTATATTTAAATATTATGAACAAAAATACATGCTGAAAACAAAAACTGTTGCTTCACAAAAACATTGCACGTAAACTTTTTTAAACAAAAATGTAAGAGCATAGTAATTTAAATTTTATGAGATACTTCTATTTCGCTTTTTATTATTTATCAAAACAAGAATTGTTGTGATGATAGTTTGGATTGGTTATGCTTATTATTTTTAAAACAGGCCCAATTTTTAGCATTACACATTTTTTTTACGCGAGCACTTTTTAAATCTATGTTCAGTAACGCAACTTTGAGCTGTTGCAACAGATCTAAAGATTGTGTCCATATTTGGAACTTCTTCAATGGGAATTATTTCTCACTGATATGTACTGAATAAATATCTAGAGAGCAATTGTTTTATTCTGCCATCTTTAGTTCCTAATTGGAAAAATCCTTCCTGAAGCAGTTAGAACGGGTTCAAAGAACTCTCGAGTGCCGTATTTCATAATTTAACGATCCAGTAATCGTTATTCTATAGAATACCGAGCCAGATAGCGGCTCAGCTGACAGCCCAATACAATGTAGGGTCAAGTAGAATAGTATCGATGGACACCGTTCAGCGGACACTGTTGGATATGGGGCTACGCAGCAAACGTCCCACTCGTGTGTCTTTGCTGACCAAGCGTTATCGCTAACTGCTCCTGCGCTGGGCCCGGGAACATCGCGAGTGTTCCATGGATCAGTGGAACAAAGTTGTCTGGTCAGATGAATCACGGTTCATCATTCACCACTCCGATGGCCGTGTCAGGATACGCCGTCTTCCAGGTGAACAGTTGCTCCCTCCATGTACAGTAGGTCGTACATAGGCCAGTGGTGGTGGTATTATGCTTTGGGAGACGTTCTCTTGGGCATCTCTGGGACCCGTGGTTGTGGTAGAGCAGACCATGAATACTGCTGGGTATCTGAACATCATTGCGGACCAGTTGCACCCTTACATGGTCTCGGTTTTTCCAGCTGGAAATGGAATGTTCCAACAGGACAACGTCGCGTGTCACAAGGCTAAAATTGTGTTGGAGTGGTTCCAGGAACATGATGCTGAATTCCAGTTAATGTCCTGGCCACCTAACTCACCGGATCTCAATCCGATAGAACACATTTGGGATGTCAAGTTGGGATGAGCTGCCGTGGCAGCTCAGAGTTCAAAGACCACCAATTCGCAATATCTCGGATTTGCGTGAGCGTTGCTTAAACATAGGGTACAATCTGTCTCCGGCCATCTACCAACGACTTGTGTCACCCATGCCAAGGTGGGATGAAACTGTGTTGCTCTCCAAATTTCAATCAACTCGTTACTGAAAGGTGGTCATGATGTTTTCGCTCTTGAGTGTATACCAAATTTGCTGGCAATCTGCTCAATCGTTTCAGCGGCAGTATGTTGTTTATAAAGAAAGCTTAGCTATAATGAATTCCCTTGTATAAAGATGATTTTCAATCTAATAAGGATTTTTAAGACAAAAAAATTCATGTCATTCTTAAAGAAACGTAATTATTACGATTACCAGACGTAATACAGTAACTAGAAATAAAAACCGCGAAAGTTATCTTAGAGTCACAAATTAGTTGCTAAAATATTTTCGCAACCAATGGTTACTTTTTCACATTTGAAGTAAAAAATATTCACACATACATATAAAATAAAAAAAAAATTGCTTCATAAAACAACAATACAAATAAAACTTTTTTTTTATATCTAAAAAAAATCTGCAACAATTTTAAAAATAATTGAGATTTAAAGTATATGTATAATAGTTGCGAACTAGTTCTGTCTTGAATCACAGAAATTCTGATTTACTTCTATATTTTACATTACATTTATAATTACATTTTATCCTTTGAAATAAAGGTCGTTTTGACTATACATTATTTTAAAACACTGGACAGGAAAATTAAAGTAATGGCTTGTGCTTTTCATTAATAAAATTTGATTTTCTTAAGTAACTCAACGAAAGGAACTTTAAGGTAAACTTTCCACTTGGTTGGGTAAAGACAGTATAAAGTAGAATTTTTCTTGCATCGCTAGTAAAATTATATTTAAGAGGTTTTCTTGTGAACGTTCAGTTCTAGTAATAATGCCCTTAATATGTCAGGACAATATAAATCTTATTACGTTTAGGTTTTTAGTTTGGAGTGACAAGACTAATTTGAGACTGTAAGAAAGAATAATGTCAAATTTTACACACAGAGGTACAAGAACGAATTGTAACTTTTTAAGACCAGAATGGCTGCTTATTTTGTTAACAAGAAACTAGTGAAAATTTAATGTTAAAAATAAAAGTTCAAAGGTGATTTAGACCAATGGTTGTAAAAATTCTGAATGATATTTGAAGTCAGGCAAAGTGTAAATTTGAAAAAAAAAAAGTATTTTGTGAGTTTATCTAAGAATAAATGTAAGAATTCTAGTATTTTGAAAATTTAAATTTTCACAAATCTTGCGTTTTAACAAGCTGATAATAGTTTCTTTGGCATTTTTTACTAATTTTACAGAATAGGATTTTTTTAAACGTATTAAAATTTATTTTCAGTTATTTATATACAAGGTGATTATAATTTCTTATGAGTGGCTGGATTACAATACTCTTTAACCTAAAAGAAAATATTAGATATATCCTGTTTTGCTCTACATATTAAGAACGAAATAAAAACAATTTACCACAATTTTGTCAGATAGTTACACAGGTTACTTAGTTCATAAAGTAAAGTGATATTTTATTTTTTTTCTGCGGAATTTAAATGAGAAGTAATTTTAACAGGCAGAGGAGTAATTACCAAGGTAAATATACAGAGAAATATTTTGCTCAATGATCGTTCTTAATAAATCTTTGTTACACGAGCTTTGAACTTCTGAAATGGAAATGCTTTTTTTAATCTTATCTCATTCTTGGGCAAATGTTTCAGATTTTCTATGAAATTGCCTACCTTCCTGGAGAAAATTGTTTCTCTAAAGTTTTTCTTATTTCTTCAAAAAGAGTAATAAGACACACGCCCTCACAAATAACAAAGTACTGCCTAGAGATTTCTTTGAAGAGCAACTAAAACGCTTTGGTGGAAACTACATGAAAAACATTTCTAAAATACATTTTTGACCAACGTATTGTTAAGCATGTAATAATTTTCTTCTTTTCTTTCTAGAGTGCACACTAAAGCATAAAAAGTCTTTCTTTTAAAATTTTTAAAAAATTTTAGTCACGAAAAATTGAATTTTTTTATACCGAAAACCGGTCATCACATACGGCAAGAGATACCGGGGAAAATGTATATTTAAAAAGAAACTGAATATATTCTTAAAAATATATATTCACGAAGTTATTTGATATTATTTGTTACACACATTATGTAAATAATAAGTATTATCATTTGAGTATTAAATTCCAAGGACAATTGGAATGAAATAAATTTAGGGTATCAGACTAGGTTGAAAAATTGTTTTTTAGGTGTTTGATGTTTTGACTATAAGGGGAAAAATAAATCTAATTATAGAGGAAGAAAGACTAACACTTAAAACTAGAGAGTTTCTTAAGATGTCTCTGTGACGGATCTATACTCGTCCTTATACTAATCCTCGTGTATTCTTTGAGGCTATCAAAAGTCGCCAGTCTTCTAAGAAGGAGTGATATGCAAATTAAGTTTATTATATATAGTTCAAGTTCGCAAGTTAAAAAGATTAGTTGTTTAGAAAGTGAAGAATGATAGATAGTAGAAAGTTAGAAAGTTAGGTGACAAGAGAGATACAAGATGAAGAATACCGCAAAAGGTTAGAAAGGCCTTGTGAGAGATTAAAGATAGGAAGTTGATATTGATAAATTAAATTTAATTGATTAGAACACTGCCTACAGTTCAGGTATTGTCACTTTCATATTATGCATGATATTTAAAGAATTAAAGAGGTTAAGCGGCCAATAGTTATATATCTAACGTGTAAAGTAATATTGAGGTAGAAGAACTATAAGTATTAGGTGGTTTATTAGATGCATTCTTCCAAAATGCGACTCTCGTCCTCTCCTTCTGCCGACTGATTGGAACATCCTATTTATTGTGTTGCATTGAATTGTGTTTGAGTCGATTAAAGTGCTAAATAAAATAATTGGAAATTATCATGTCGAATAATCATTCGATTCCTTCTACACTTTTAGCTGGGCCACAAAGTAGACGAAAAGGAGGGATATTGCATATAACAAATAAATTATCTAACTTATAAAAATATTTCCTTAATGCGTTTTTTGAAGAATTAAATTTTTACGATAATTTTTGCCCGAAAAACGGGATATCTCCAAAACAATCCAATCAAATTCAATGAAATTTGTAACATATATGTTATGGGCCCTACAGAGTGTAGCAAACTGAAGGTTTTAAGACACCTACATTTAATCATATTTTACAGCCATTTTAAACTTAGAACATGCTGCAATTTTGATAAAAAATCGTTAACATCAAATTTAAATGCTAATAAAATATAAATTATTTTAAAATATTTTTTTCCTGTGGCTTGTGACACTTCAGAGGTATCAAGAAGTGTATCAATGAAATTAAAATTGCATGATGCGTAACACAATTTTATTTTTTTATAGAGTTTTTCTTAACTTTAAAAATTTGCTAAATTTCATAATTTTTTTTTTCAAAAACAAAGGTTGATACATGTTATTTATTTAATAATTATGACTTTTTAAACCTATTTATGTTCTTTAAAACAATAAATTTACTCTGAAAATCATTTTTTGAAAAATTGACCTCCGAACCAAGTCGGATATCTTAAATGTATCCTTTCAAGAAAAAAATATTGCAACTTTTATATTTAATTTTATTTACTTTTTTCCCCTCTTCTACTAAATTATACACCCTTTTATACAAAAACTTATACTTGATAAGTTTGATAATAATTGATAGCGATATTTTTGCTTCTTAAAACTTTAAGCTAACCATATATTACAAGTACATAAAAGCAAAATTTTATTGATTCATATATTTTTAAAATATTTTATTTTACAAATAAAAACTTTTTCAATACACAACTTTCATTTGAAATTTCCCCAAATAATAAGTTATTTTAACATTATTTACAATAATATCACAATCGGGTCTCATTCATAAAGCAATTTAAATATTCAACTCTCTGAAACTTTTCTACAAAACTGTCAGCAGAAAATTTATGAACGAGTGTTGTTGGCAGATAAAACTATTTGCATAAAATTTTGTTTGAAGTTTGGGTGCCAACTAAGTTTTTTCCTCCAAAATTCTCGGCTATAAAAATAACAAGAGACCATCACTTTAGGCCCTGCAGTACTATATGACAGTTCAGTAAGATTTAAAAACTTAGTGTGAATGCTATAAAGTCCGTGTTATGTGATTTTAATGTTGAGAGGAATAAATAAGAAATGTGTGTATAGCCTTTTCCATAGAAAATTTTAATTTATTCAAATTTTGAATTCATTTAACAGTGTAGTTAAATTTATCTATTACACATTTTTTTTCATTTTAAAAGTATGTTTTGATCTACTGTTGTATGTAAAACAAAATCACGAGGAAAATTTAAGGCGTTTATAAATTTACGTTTAAAATTATTCAAATTCAAATTATTTTAAGGGTGATATCACTAATTCTCTAAGTTTTCACAGACCATGAAATACATTTTATTTTAAGGAATATCCCTTTTTCGGGTAAGACTTTTAAACATAAAGCTCAACAATTCAGTGAGGAGGCATCGCATTTTTAAAATAAACGCCACAACTAGTGCAAAATCAAATCTTGAATATATTTAATGAAGACCTATTTCTTAATCTCTAAATAATTTCATAAATTGCAATTTGACTTTTCTACGAAAACATTATTTGGCAAATACGTATTTTAAACTAAAACAAACAAAGGAACATAATATTATATATATTATATATATAATATGAATAGAAAGTAATATGAGCATAAAAAATAACAAAACAGAAGTATAATGCAAACAATAATATAATATTGATAGCTCGATAAAACGATAATTAATGTTTCTCCACTCGAAGAAAAGATGTATTCATTTTAACACCTATGACGGATCTATATGTGTCCTTCCACTAACACCTTGGGGATTCCTTTAGGGCCAGCATTCTTTCAACCAACATTCCCGAGGACAGGAAACCTTGATTATGCAAATTAAGTATATATATATATGTATATTCTGTACTTGCGAAGTTTTGAGTGTTAGTGAAGTGAGGATAGCTTGGATGTGAAGTGAATAGATGGAAAGTAAGCAAATCGACAGTAATACGTATACGTAAAACAGTGTGCGACGCGTGAAGTTGGAATCTTGAAGAAGTTTCTTAAGTCAGTTAGTGGAGAAATGTTTAAGGCCACGTCTAAAAGTAATGGATTAGCAAGAGTTCAGGTAATGTACTCTTTATTTCAAATAAAATTTAGAGAGTTAAATTATGAGTGCGCTTCTTAAAACAAGCGTTGTATAAGTTATAGTAAAAAATATATTTGAATGAGCATATATATTATCTCCATGCTATCTTGTCTCACCTCAGTAATCTAGGTGATCAAAGTTATCTTACTTAGAGTATTATTGTGTCTGTGTTGAATATTGTGACAAATAAACAATTGAAGTTCATCATGTCTTCTGATCATTTAGTTCCTACCCACACATCTAGCCGGGTTAGAGGAGTGAGAGAATATTAACGTCGCACTGATTAGCAACACGAGGGCTTTGGCGACGGTCCGCGTAATTTTGAACCATGGTCAAGTGAGCGGACGACACCTGAGGCCGGGTTAGAGGAAAAGAGGGAATATAAATTCTTTACGCATTCCTGAATTTCGAACAATTGACCCGAAAAAAGAAAAAAAGAAAGCAATTTAGCTTTAAAATATACCACCATCAAATCACGGGTATGAATTTTTTAAAACTTTAATGCTATACATCAAGGAGTCTTAAAAATATACACCAGTAATTAAGAAATATGTAAATTGATGAAACTGCTTAGCTTTGATCAAAATAATATCAAAAGCACTAACAAGAGGGAAAATAACAAATTTTTCTGACCGTCTTCTTAAAAAATTTAAAACTCACTCGGGTAACTTTCTGTCTCATTTGGTTCACGTACACAGGCTTCGTGAGATAGTTAATTGTTATTTTTGTTAAAGTGAGTGATTCTTTTGCACCTAATGCAATCACTGAGGATGGAAATGAGAATAGTCTGCTTAGAACCAAATTTGGTTTGTTTGTTACTGTGAACGAAATAAGGGATTGAAGCGATTAGGCAAGTGTTATCGTCATTAATTGATTATAATTCAGCTAGGTAATATATGCTTTGTGTCATAATACAATATAACTAAGCAAAGAATATAACTAATTAAGCTAACAGTATTCACTAGTGCAATTCACAATAATATGGGGCATATGTAACTAATAACTTCTGAGGCACAATAAAATATTTAACATTATTTAGTTTGCCAGATTAGCTAAAATTGGCTCATTTGTCATAAAAATTTCAACACTCACTCATTCAATCAATAAATAAGCACTAAAGGAATTAGCATAGGGTCATGTGGGAATAATTAGAAATGTTATGAATTGAAAAATTATTATATATATATATATACACTGAATCAATCCCAATATAAGAAAACTGAAATTTTTTTTGATTTAAAATAAAAATAAATTCTTTCTTTAATCTCTTGCTTCTCGTTCCCATCAAATTCACGGGGTGAAACTTTTCTCTATTCCTCGAGCCCGTGATATTTCCGGGCTGGAGTGTTGAAAAGTAACTCGCCAAAAAAGAAGCTTAAAACAATATATTTCTTAAGCCCGGATTTTTTTTATTTCTTAATGTGTACACCAGATGGCATTACCAGATTATTTGTAATGTGATTAGCTATAATTATTTATTATTTTTTAAAAATAGATGTCAGTATAATCTAACATATATACATTAGAAAAGTTTTTGTAATCTTATCAAGTACTTAGTTACGCTTTTCATGTAAACGTGTGGGTTACGTTCTCTGATAAAAAATATTTTTTTAATCTTCTGTACATGATGGATTTAGAGCCAGGGATTGAATCGGATTCTACTTTAAGTACTTTTAGCACTTTTTTGTCAATGACTATAATAAAAATATGGAAGCAGTAGACATTGTAGACCAATATATTGGAGATTACTCTATTGCTCGAAAACGAGGTAAGAAGAAAATATTTTTCATTTGTTAAACCAAACTATTTGGAACTGTACCTTATTTACAAAAAACAAGAAGGACAACGGAACATCAAATCTTATTTGATATTCCGTTTATCTATAGTAGATGAACTTATGGAAAAGTATTCCATATTAGAAACGACTGCAAAAAGAGGCCGGTCAAGTTTGGAGAATAATCCCAACCATTTAATTGAAAATCCTTTTATTAGGCAGATGCCTCTAACTAATATGAGTTAGCAACCATCAAGAGAATGCAAAGTTTGTTGTTCTAAAAGATTCCATATTAGAGTCCTATATAAAGTAACACGAGGGGTATTAGCGACGGAGATAGTTGTTTTGATTCTCACAAAGTGAGGAAGACGACATTTGAGCTAGCAGCTCCTTTTCTCCTAACTAC